>JAYMTF010002407.1:0-18363 GCA_036897485.1 Pelargonium nanum | reverse complement strand
TATTTACAAGTGTATTTCATCAGAACATATATCAATAAGTTTAGATTGTGACGTTATCATTGTTGAGAACTAGAGGAAAGAATGAAAAAAGAAATGAACTTGAGCTTACTATAACAAAAGAATACAAATGGGTAATCGTGCTGCATAGCCCAGCACAAACACGATACAATTAGTAATCGTGTTGCATAGTCCAGCACAAACATGACACGATTATGAACACAAAACACGAACACGACACGTTTAACACAATAACTAAATGGGTCGTGTTGACACAACACGAGTAACACATTTAAGTGAATGGGTCGAGGTTGACACGTTTAGCACGACACCACACGACACGATCCAACACGAACAAATTCACAAAGAGGAACAATGAAAAAAGAGGTTGGATTGCAAATAGTAATATGATATTATGATCTGACCTAGGGTTATATTTTATATAAAATTACAATTGAATCTTTAATCGTGCAACCAAAACACGACACGATTATTAATCATGTTGGGTAGCCCAACCCAAACACGACATGATTGATAATTTTTTGAATCCATACACGTTTATTTTGTGTCGTGTCGCGTGTTATGACCCGAATCGCCAGCTTTAATTGCAATAATTTGGTTTCCTTGTTCAACTCAGTTTCATAAGAGCATTATTTGTTTCTATTAACCTTGCACACATATATTTTTTTGTAGTATAGAATTTCGCTATTTCGACAAAAGTTGTATATGTAGATTTCAACTAACAAAATGTTGGAGCTGGTAACGTAGTTGAGACATAAGAGCATATCCATATGACAGAGATTGATGAGAAATGGTGGAATGGAGAAGGAAAATATCAAAGATAATACATCAATTAAAATACAAGGGTATTTTTGTCTAGACAATAAATGTTTAAACTTTTGCTGTAGAAGCAGCAATATTGGGTGTGGAAATAGTAACTCCCAAACTTTAATGGATAGCTAGAACATTTGCTTGTAACAAATGAGTATGTAGTGTAACAAATCAAAATATACTAATTTGAAAAAGATGAAAGCGACTCTCTTCAGTGCCTTAGCGTCTTGGTTGAGTTTGGGGTCTTGAGTAGATTGATTGACTCATGATTAAGTATCATTCTCTTCCTTGTGGCCAACTTTCCCGTCTTGCCATCTTCTTCAATTGTTACTAGTCGGGTTCACCTAATAATGCTTCACGAACTCCCCTTACCATTCAAATGCAACCTCTTTGCCTTTTTGAGCATATGATCTAGTAAAACTAGTCATTTCCAAGTGGAAACTCCTCCGACGTTCAAATTAGATATTTCTCAATGATTCTGAAGAGTTCTAAGAATGTGTGTTTACCTTTCTACTATTTGTCTTGTCCTATTTATACTTGATGTCTTGTCTGCCGCTCTCTTATTTGTCCCTTTAGTTTGTGGTTTGCAATCTTGTTGGATCGTTGTCACGGTGCGAGACCCATCTTGTAGGTGTGAGTGCGTATGCCCCCAATAAATACATATAAAACAATATAGAATAGGAACCCAAATGAGCTTTTAAGGGATAACAGTATTTTGATGCTTGAGGATATTTTATAATTAAGTGTTGTTAATTTCATTGAAAAACATGTGTAAATTTTTTTGGCTGAAGGTAAGATGAGTCAATAAGTAGATGATATCACAATAAATTACAAGCAAACTCACTTCGATGAATTTGTGATAGTGAAATGGCTTGTTGGATTTAAAATTTTAATGAGATGTTATAATCTCACTATCTAGCTGAGATAAGTCAAAAAGTTACTGGCTTGCACTCCTTGCACAAGAGAGACTAACTGCCCGATTTCTCAAGTACTAATAGTTCAAATATCATTATGGTATTTTTTTTTTCATTTTTAAATTATTAGATTATTTCAGGTCAAAAAAAAAAAATTATTAGATTATTTTGGTTATGAAGTTGTTTTCACCTCAAATGCCAATATGCACCAATGAATATAACTACTATAGAATTTTAAGGAAGGAAGAAACCAACATAAAAATTAGATAACATTTAAGAAAAACTTCATTGCTTTGCACCCACTGACCCATATAGTATATAGCTTCTGTGGATCACACTGATATATAAAAATAATAATAGAGAATTCACTTCTTTGCACAAAAAAACTTAAGCCTTTATTATACCTCTTAGCAGCAGAAAAAACTGAACTTCATTCCAAGAAATGCTGACCAAAATCTTGAAACTAAGATTTACCACAAAGTAAAAGGAAGTTCCCGCAGTCACACTCAAAAATCAGCTCCAGCTCAGCTCTCTTTAGTCTGTTGTGTAACAAAAAAAAAAACAAAAACAAAACTATTCTATCTCTATATTCCAGAGGTTTTATATACAAAAGAACAAGAATAAACAATTGCCAACAGATTCTCAATTGAGATGGAGAAGGTATTGGTTAGGGATGTGATACTCTTTTATCATGCAGCTTGTTTAATCTGAAAGCATCATTTCTAACTCCGGTTCCTCAGGCAAGGCGATTGCCTCATAATCCGAACCTGTTCCATTGAATGGAGTTGTCTCCTGAGGACCAATTTGTTCTTCATCATCATCCTGATCCATCATTTCTGGTTCATCATCCACATCTGAATCATCTACCACTTCAACATCTTTCCTAGTTATGCTATCATTCCTGCCACTTTTTCTAGGCTTTGAATTACTCATTTTCTTTGCCTCAGAATCTTCGCAAATGCATGTTGATGGATTCTCGTGAAACTCACCTCTTCCTGGCCTCACCTCATTTGGCTCTCCCATGAAGCCTCTCTGGTAACTGTGGACTTTAGAAGCATATTCTTCCCACGTCATGTTACCTTGGTTCAAGGACAACCGATATAGTTTTTTAGCATTTGGGCGAATTGTAGGTTTGTGTCCAAAATATCTCCTGCAACAAAGACTTGATTAGTTACTAGGAAGCCACAGAAAACACAAGTCCCACAAACGAGTAGAGATAGTTAGGTAGCAAAGGTTGTAAGAGTCCCACACCTTCGTCCAGCTAATATTTTAGCCATATTGCCATTGTTATTCGTAACAAAAACATCACTTTCATCACAAACAATGAAGTCAAGTGCAGCCATCCGAGAAGAAAATGAAGCAAATGGCTCCAGCTCTTCCTTACTAGCTATAGTCTCTTTCGAATAGAGATGCGGGAAGAGAGCTTTTAGGGGTGCCAATGTCTCTTCTCCTCCATAAACATCGCCAGATGCCACATAGATGTTAACATCTTCACCATATCCTAATGCTCTTAGCATCAGACCAACTTCTTTCGGAGTGAGTGGGCATCTTCCTTGCCTCCTTGCCTTCTCAGGATTGCTTGACTGCAGATCAATTGTATAAAAATTGTAAATTTCATATGCTGTATCTACAGTTTTACAGCTAATCTATAGTGTAGGTAAAATCAAATTCAATACATTTTCCCATGGCTATAATTCTAATAGTTTTCTTAGTTCTAAAACCCTATATTCAAGGGAACAAATGTAATTCATCAAGTCTTTGAATAGAAGGATACTGGACTCCATAATGTTAACATTTTACCACCTTATCAAGATACCTTTTTTTTTATTTTTCAAAACGGTTTTCAAGTACCATATAAACTTTGACAAACCGGCATGATTTTATGGTGTGCTACTCTTATAGACATACATGTAAAGTTTTCCACCTCCTTCGTATAGCACCTAATTCTTCCCTTTCTTTGTCTCCTCCACCATAATAGCACCCCGAGAATGCAAGCATATCAGGTTCAAATCTGTAACAATAGCCATCCAGCATTGAGAAATTATACATAATTATTCCCAATAATTACCTGCTTCTTGAATGTAAAAATAACACTTGCCTATAATATAAACATCCTAACATCATAACATAAATTATCTACTAAAACAATGATGTTGTTTATAACTTTTGCAGGATTAAAACACAACAGATGTGGATTCAAATCTTGTTGGGAGGTCATTTATAAAGAAAAACAAAACATAATATATATGACTAATCATCCATGTTGTAAGTACATAAGCTTTTGTGCAAATGCATGGGTCTGTACACAATATGTGTAATTGTGCATGTGCATAAACACGTGTGTTATGTGCACCATAGTCCATGCATAGATGCACAAACATGCATTCACACCATCAAGTAATGTGGTAAATTTCAACTTAAGAAAAATATATATATTGGTAGAAAGAAGAGTAAGTGTTTTGATAAAACTATATCTTAACCAGAGAAGTAGAGGATCAAAAATATGACACTACCTCAAGTGCAGAGCAATGTAGTGCTTGCTTCTCCTCCTCATTCGATCAACAAGCTTTCTACCCATCTCAAATATAGGATCCGTAAACTTTAAGGCGTGATAATTAACTCTACATCTCAACTTTTGCAAATCCGTATCCAACTTATTAGCAAGTCTATAATCAAACTTCCCAAGCTGAACAGCCTGTCAAAAAATAGATGCGCTGAGGATTGTCATCTATATATTGGAGTACAAATAGCACCCTGCTGAACAGTTAATCAATTTAATATGTTTACCACAGTTTAGAGCATGTTGATCAATTGCGGATGTACACTTGAAAATTTAAACCAAGGGGGCAGAAAATAAAAGGACAACACAGGACTTCCATACAATTTGGTAAGCATACATATAGGCTAATTGGCTTTACAACTGCTCAAAGGTGATGTATAGATATATTTATATTGATATCCATCCATATTTTTTCAAACTTATTGAGAGACTTCATATCATTTACCTTGTCACTTCCGCAACACCTTCGTCATAATGTCTACAAACTATCACCCTGAAGACAGATTTTTAACCGCTTTTTTTAGTTAACTAACAAGTTGATTCACTTTACATGATTTAACTGGCACGATGCTACAACGGTCCTACAGGCATGATTTTAAATTTCACCGACCAAAGGAAGCTGTCACATATTGATTATTATTATTCAGTGAAAACCTCCTGGATGTTTCTAAACAGTAACTTTTTGTAAAAGCAGTATGTAAGAGATTTAGAGAATTGAAAACTTACATGCCTTTTCAACAGAACTGGTAATACACGACTATGATAGCATCTTTCACTACATTTCCTTGGAACACGCATGCTAACAGGATTCCAAGTTCTTCCTTTCTTCTTTGGTAGCTGCTTTATGATTTTAACATCTTTTGACAGAAATGATATAAACCAATCAACATCAAAAATTTCTGAAAAGTTACTGCATAGAAGAGAATAAGAAATTTGTCATTGGACATAGTAACAAATGAGCACATACTTAGGATTCAATTAGTTAACAAAGGTGGTGATGCATAAGCTCATTCCATGACTAACCTTGCATCCTTCCAAAAGGACTTCTGATCAAGCTTTGGAACAACAAGAGTAGCATTCAGAATACGAGCAGCAACAACAGCATCTACTATCTGCCAATGATAGGTACAATAAGCTTATCAGCATTGATAAAGATGTTACACAGTTTTTCTGCAATTAAGAAGCACTGAAGCAGCTCAAATACATCAATATAAAAGCAGAATATTATACAATTTTGGCCAGAAACCAAATCAGCATCACAGGAGCATAATTATGGCAAACTCTCTTGTATACTTTGTACTCTTTTAGTCTTTTCTAGTGCTCAAATGCTTAGCTGTTTTCTAGTTATGTGGTATTTATTAGTGAACCTTTTATGAAGGCTATGCAAATCGGCCTGATTCAACTATTCGGAGATTAGGAAGAAAAACATGGCAATCATATAATCATAGACACAAGGAGGAAGAAGAATATGTAAGGAAACACAACCACAATGATAGCAGACAAATTAGGATAGGGTCTATTGAACATGTAGACATCGTATTAAGGGCTCTAGTAGAGAGCACTCCAACCTCAAACAAACCTATAATTTCCTTGAACTATTCAGATTAGGACATCTAGACAAGTACATGTTTGTCCAACTCGTTGAGTACTTTCATGAGCTCCCATTGAAGATATAACTAACCCCCCTAAGGCACTAAGAGTTCCTCTCAAAATACAAGTCAACTATGTCTTCAAACACAAGAAATAAGCATGAAACTTTGCTTTGCTAATAGTTAATGTATTAAATACAAGTCCAGAAAGTTACCCCAGTTCTTTGTTGATTCAGCCCTCCACTTGTCACAATCACCAAGTAGCGATTAGGCTGCGTAATAGCATCAGCTTCTGCCATGTGAAGCAATAAGTTAGAATTGAAACTATATTTCCTAGGAAAAACAATGATAAGCAATTGTGATATCTTTAGGAAACAACAATAGCATATCTAGATAGAATTGAAACTATCAATAACACATCCACGCATTTAAAGGCATAGAAGAAAGAAAGAGCTTAAAACGCACTGGCAAACTTATCGCTGGCATTGCTGCAACCATGGTAAAATTTGGCATTACTCGAGCTCCATATATCATGCTTTGATCTCACTCCACCTATCTAATGCACAAAAAACAGATACCTCCGTTTAGGAGAACAAAAGATCCAACCAAAACAAAAAAGACCTAAAAATTTCCGCTTAAGCATTAATCGAATAGAAAAAAAACGCATTAAGCCCTAACCTTAAACTGAAGCTTCCTAGCTCCATTGTTCAACTGACCCGAGAATCACACAAAACGACCACAATCAACCATTAGACACACACACAAGTGCTTAAATAAACCAAACAAGTGGAGGAGGAGAGGATCGAAAAGGAAAAAAAGAGAGACAGAGATAGAGAAAGATACCGAGGTGTGGTTGCGCTGGACGCGTAGCTGATCGTAATCGGGAGGATTTGGAGCGAGAAAGGAGATGAGAGACAGGAGGACGAGAACAGCGCCGAAGAAGGCGAAAATGGCCGAAATCAGGAAGCGTCTCCGGCGGTAGAGATGGTGGCGCCGGCGGTGCGAGGCCATGTGGCGGAGGTGAAGAAGAGTGGCGCTTGTGTTGTCTCTCTAGGTGCTGCTAGTGCTAGTAGTGAAGAGACCTAAGAAGAAGAGGCGATCGAGAGGCAATGGTGGTGGTGGTGTCTGTGGGATTGGTGGATTCAAGGAAGAGACGACAATCGAGCCTGAGATTAACATTTGAATGATTCGTTTACATGACAAATAAGCCTTTTTTTATTTACTTTCTTTATAAAAAAAAAATAATTTTCATTACCCGTATTGTATTGTAGAGGAAATGATGCTATTGCAGTATTGCAGAGCACTACTGTTCACACCGCCAACAGATAAATATAAATATATAAATAAATAAAAGTCCACCTCAGACTGAGAAGACTCGAGCTGGCCAGTTGGTGGTGCCTCCTATTAGCTGTGCTGGCTGCTCTTCCGTTTACTTGGTCCGTTTTTTATCAATTCAATTTCTTTTGAGTACTCAAAACACTTATTTTTCTTTGTTCGTATAGTTGCTTCATCTTCAACCCACTTTCTGAAATGGTCGATAGTTAATTAAGCGATTCTTTTTTTTTAATGTTGTTTGAGTGTATGGGTCGAGGCTGTCTATTTTCTACCGTGCGAATGAGCAAGGCATTGCGATTGACTGAATCTCGATTGTGGACAATCTTAAAATGCGGGCATGTTTTTGGCATGCGTCATAATGTTGTACAAATTTTGATGTGTCTCCTCAGATAGTGGTTATAATATTTTGTTCCTTAGTATGTTTTTAGTCAACGCTTTAACCAATAGGTGGCTTTTGCACAGACTGATATGTTTTTTTCTACTATGTACGTGTTTTAGGTACGAGTCCATGCGCCCTCACTTATACAAGCTATCATCCATGTCAAACATGGCATATGTTGTAGCCACCACTTAGATTCAACATTTTCATCCAAATCGTTTCGTAAATTGTCATGTCTTATGTTGGATTATATATCTTGACCATCCAAGTGGCCCCTGCCGACTGCGTACACAGGAGGATTTTGTCTATGCTTAGCTTGTCCAAGCATCCATATGATATGAAACAATCCTGAATGACCTTGTTTTGATATGAAGGCTAGTATGGCCAGAGCATCTTCTCGTGTTTTGTCTTTTCGAGATATTTGAGACAGTTTAATTAAGTCAAACAGTTCGATGAGACACTTGTTTACCCCGTGATACTTGGTCGTGTTTTTATCAATGTTCACGTCAAATTCACCAAATATTATTCCTACATTTCTCCTCAGCGTATTTGAAAGTTTAACTGGAGGATGTGATATTAATGATTAAATTAGTAATACCAAGAAGGAAAAAAAAAAGGAAGTGAACTGATTTTAAAGGGATCATAGGTGGGTTTGGTCCAGAAAAAATGTGAGTTATGTGGCCATCTTTTGTCTTCTATATATATGTTTTAGTATCAGCATATGCAAGTACCATGTTGTCTTATATTTTTCTACTACTTCGAACTCGGAATGATCAGAGACTGTCCCTTGGCTTTGTGTAATAGATTCCTGATCCAATCTAATAGTAGTTCTCTAAATTGAAATATAAGGTTAAGTTATTAGCAGATAATTATTTTATGAGTTTTTAGTAAATCAATAAAACAAAATTTGAATAATATCTTAGATTCCCTCAATCTTATATAGTTTCAATCTCTGAGTTTGTTGGTAATGGTGATCCATTCAAGAAGAATCTTATCTTACTATATATGTCAGAGTTCAAATAAAGTTTTAATATTTTGTTTTTCAAATCTAAATGTCACAGCTGTTTTAAGAATTGTTATGAACTCATCATCGGTTGGATTAGGTACTATGAGGATCTTGTTTTAAGATGAAATGTTAAGAAATAGTGTAGTAGTTGGCCCATTATCCTACTATCCATCTCATCTACCTAATTATAGCTCATATGTATAAAAGCCCGAGATGCACAGCCAAATATATTTCATAGAAACTAATCTACTACTTTGACACATGACACCCGAACGCCGCGTCCTCAAGACCACCACCCGAAGAATGGCCTCCGAATCATGGATCTGCAGACTTGTTCCCATAACGCGACTTCTCAAATTTGCTCCCTATATCAAGTACATGGGCAACATTGGTCGTGCGACGTGCTCAACCCACTTTTTGCTAAGGGACATGAAAAGTAAAGCCACAACCAATAATACATATTCCTCCATGTCGGCCAATGGTTAACCATATGCACACCCTCCTTATGCGTCTTGAGTAGCCTAATCATTGTACACAGGATTATCACGTCAACCTTTTGACCGTCACGACGATGATCCGTAGTGACCATGTTGTTCAGGTTCGAAGCGAGATACTTGGTGAATATGCTCAAATGCCTTTGTCATTTCCTCAAGCCATTTAAGAGATTCTTTTTCTTGTACAATAAACACAATAACATCTCACAAGTCTCGAAACCCTAAGACGTTACCCCACGAGGTATAAGCTTCTGGGGGCTTTGACGTATGCCTCGGTGCACGAGGGACATACGAGAGCTCTCAGACTCGCTCAGCGTTCACGTACGGCGCGCCCGAAAAACAAAAGCCCTACTCACAAGACTCGAAATCCTATGATACAACCTTGTGCGATATAGGTTTTTAGGGTCTTCGACATATCTGTTATGATCGTCATCAAAATTAAGTTAGACAATCCAAACAAGCCAAACCTACTCCTTTGTATAAAATCCCACTCTCTTAAGTTTCATCTATCTATCTATTCTTCCAGCTACCTACCATGGATATTTTAGAATTCTTCCCTCAAAATTTTAAAATAGTCAACATGATCAACGGGTGGCACAAGACAAAACCAACAAACCTCTCCAACCGTTGGATGACGAAAACTATCCCATACAAGCCACCCCACCATGTTCCGGTGGTGCACAACTGCATTTTGTTAACGCCAAACAAAACCCTCGTCTCTGTGGAAGAAACTATCCTCAACTCGTCTCTTTCTCTTCTTAAGTTCTGTACCATTGCTGTTGATGAAGACTAAACTGTAACACAAAAAGCAAAAGATTGAATTTTTATTGGCTAAAGAGTGTATCTGAGATATGTATTCTTTGGCCTTAAAGCCTTCCCTTTTACCTCACATTTCTTCACCATCATCATCATCTTCTTCCCCAATTCTCCTTTCTCGGCGTCGGCCTCGGTTTCATTCTTCACTTAGGTTAAGGAGGCAAAACAAGAACTGGGTTTTGAAGGTTCGGGCTTATGAAGCTCCCAAGGACGATTCTTCCAATGTACCTGCCGGTGATTCCAAACCC
The DNA here is from genome assembly GCA_036897485.1 of Pelargonium nanum. Taxonomy (NCBI): domain Eukaryota; kingdom Viridiplantae; phylum Streptophyta; class Magnoliopsida; order Geraniales; family Geraniaceae; genus Pelargonium; species Pelargonium nanum. Next base: position 8,194 of record JAYMTF010002407.1, on the reverse strand, counting down.
CCCAACGGGACTTTGGTAACACACCCACCTTAATTTCTTCGATCGTTTTTTTGGTACTATAGTAGCTTGTTCAAATTTTGTGGAAACAATGATCTTTGCCGAGAGTTTAAGGTTGGTCTTCGTGGCAGTTACTTGTAATTTGTCAATGGAAGATGGATTCAGTAGTGACCAAATTTCTTATTTATGTTTTGTCTTATGTTTGCAGTAGTTTTTGGCCAATAGATATGGAAAAATCTGTTGCTTCTTGATGTTGTTACTTGTTATTGGTTGCATGTTTGGAATATACAAGTTTATTATGCTCTAATGCGATTGTTTTGGCACAAGCAAAATGCAGCTGTTATAGTTGAATTAAGCATTTTGAGTTTTCTGTTTTTGAATCCACAGCCCAAAACAAGGAGGGATATTCTTTTGGAATATGTCAAAAATGTGAAGCCAGAATTTATGGAGTTGTTTGTGAAAAGAGCTCCCCAACAGGTTTTAATTTTTCCCTTTGAACCAATGGATTTGCTCTTGTACATAATTCCTGTCGTTATTAAATGACTTCATGTTGTTTGATTTCATTCTCAAGTATTCCCAATGAAAATGAGTCATTTTATCGCATGTAGGTAGTTGATGCGATGCGCCAGACTGTGACAAATATGATTGGAACACTGCCCCCTCAATTTTTTGCTGTCACAGTCACCACTGTAAGTATAGTGTGATACAGAACTGAATGTTGTGTCAGACAACGACTTATGAATCGTTTTATCACGCATTTTTGTGCTAAGTGGTTTAACCTTCAGGGTTGTCTTTGGCCTTTTATTAGGTTGCCGAGAATCTTGCTCAGCTTATGTACAGCGTTATGATGACTGGATATATGTTTAAGAATGCACAGTATCGCTTGGAACTGCAACAGAGTTTGGAGCAGGCTGCTCTTCCTGATGTACAAGAGAAAAAGGTAAGTTTCTTAGTACTAGCATGAAAAGAAACCTTTCCCATATAAAAAAAGTAGAAACATTTTTCATTACAACATTTCACTTATGATGCAAATCCAATTTGCTTCGGAATAAAGGACGGTCTACATGAAATGATAAGATAGCTCAAAACTTTATCTTGTTGTATGTTCTCTTTATTTTAGGAGAGAAGAAAATCATTATCCGAGATGTTTTTTCATCAAAATAAGTGGCTTCCATTTTCTACTTTATTTTTCATTAAAGCATTGTATGATCCAATACTGTTACTATTACAGGAGGATCCAGATTATGCACCTGGTACACAGAAGAATGTCTCAGGCGAAGTTATTAGGTGGAATAATGTTTCTGGTCCTGAGAAAATAGATGCCAAAAAGTACATTGAATTACTTGAAGCAGAGATTGAGGAACTGAATCAGCAAGTTGGTAGAAAATCTACTAATGGGTATAATGAATTGTTGGAGTATCTTAGAACTCTTGAGCCCCAAAATCTGAAGGTAAGGAAGCCTTCTCTCTTCCCTCTATTTACGGTTCTTTGGTAGTAAGTAATCTCAAACTGTGTAGAATGTGTTTTTTTATTTTTAAAATCAACTGTGTAGAATTCTTCTTAAAATAAGCATATAGCCAGGGAAGTACATAGAGTTCAACTAGGCATTGTCTATGAGATATTATGGTGGACTATATGCATTACAAATGTTACTTTTAATAACTTCATAATTTCCCTTCTTTACTTAGCTGGGTCATATTAAATTATCCTACCTTTGTAGAATTTTCATAAATACACGTGAATTTATCTTTCTCTAATACTTTTAATCTGGTACAGCCTTTAATTGCATGGCTTAAATTTTGTAGGACTTGACGAGTAGTGCTGGGGAGGATGTTGTTCTTGCAATGAACACATTCATAAAACGTCTTTTGGCTGTTTCAGATCCTAGCCAAATGAAGGTTCGCCTTAAGCTCTGTTACCATTCTTTTCTATTCTGTTTAAGTTAGATCTAGTTGACACCTGCCATTTTATGAATATTTATTTATTTTGGTTGTGCCCAAAATACATCAGTGAAATAGGTTGGCCAATGGCCATTTTTTATAATAACTAATCTTAGAAATTCTGAAATATTATTCATTGTATAGTGCTTTACTTTTTCTAATCCTACATGCGACTTGGCTAATATAAGTTAGTTTTATAAAAGGGCCACTTTAAGAACTTTTGAAGATAGAGCATTAGTCAGTGTTTGGTATGAAGATAAAAAGTTTTTTCTTATCAACTAGTAAGATTACATTGACCTCAACTCTAGAAGTTTAGTGTAATCTTACTGATGCTATTTTCCATATGTTTTGTGATACAAACCGTCTTTGTCGTTGTCCAACAGTAGTTCGGGTTGCAACTCTTGAATTATCAATAGCTAGTGTCACATGTTGTCTTACCCTATACGAATATCCTACAAATGAGAATAGTGTTAGGTGAAAACCAGTGCGTTGCATTGGAGTTTTGTTCACCTTCGGCGTGAGTGCAACACTCAAAGAGCTTGAATTAGATGTAGCAAGTATAAATAGCAAGTATGAAAAGTTGAAAACCTTGGGTCCCAACGGGTTATTTATAGAAGAGCTCCTCCATTGTGATTGGCGGAGAGCATTTAGGAGTTCAAGTGAGCTAGGAAATCCCTAGGTACGGCGTGTGCTGAATTGGGTGGGCCGTGGGTTGAAATCTGGGCCAATCATATGCGGGATTAGGCTGCCAGAATAGGGCCCACGCCCGGGGGCCGTGAGCCACAGCTGTGGAGGACTGGAGGGCAGCCCACGGCTGTGCGCCAGGCTTAGCTACCTGTTTCGTCCGTTTTCTTTGTGGGACCCGCCTCAGATGCTGACAGGTCTTTTCAGGTCCCATTAAAACGTGTATCATCACTTAGTTATCCATTCTCTGAACTTTCCGTCCTACTAGATGCATCCTTAACAGTTTATTAACTGATGTTGATTATTGAGTACATATATTTGTTATTTTTACTCATACAACCCAAATTTATTAGGCTGTCTATCCAACCATCCATCTCTTTTTTATGCTCTACAATTTCAGCCCTCCCAAAAGTGGAAAATTTGGGTAGATTCGGAAACCATCTTTGATTAAAATTTTGATTTTCCAAAACTACCCATTTAAATTGTTTTTAAAATGTTGAAACTACCCATCTAAAGCAGTTTCCCTCTCCTAGGGTATAAATGTAAACCAAGCTTAATTGATTCCTTTCACATTCATTTTTTAATTGGAGGAAGAGTGATAATCCTTCTTTCTCTTATTTTATGCTCCCATCTACTCTCTTCCCCCTCTGTCCAATCTGGACCATTATTAGTTTGGTTTTCTTGTTTATGGAACCACACGAGTTATTCACCTAAATAAACAAAGACAACAGCCAGTTATTGATATATTTGCATACATGGTTGGCTTAGAAGATGTTTGGTAACACTTCTCAAAACTAAGAAATTTCAAAACAACATCTAAAAGTTATTATGTTTGTAACAAAAGTAACAAAAAGTCATTATGAATCACAAAATTTTAAAATATCATTGAAAAATTTCACGAAAAGTGTAAAATGTCCTTGACTTTTGTGCGTTAATTATCTAGTGTTTATTTGATAGTTTAAAACAGAAAGTAAACAACTGACTATTGGAACATTACAATTAGCTGTTGTGGAAATAAGGAGTTTAAAGTAGAGATAACAATTGACCGTTTGTGCTCGGCGGGTGATTGTTCAATATAATAGCCAATTGTTCATCACAAACGGTGAACTGTTGTAGTTAGCATGTAATTTTGTAAAAGGACACCCAACCGTGTAATCACAACAATTGGCTGTTCATGCATTCCAAACTTTTTTTGCATTGTGAATATAAACATTGAGTATCATTAGCAACCATAAAACATACTATCGAGACCATAAATCATAAATAATGTTAACAAATTAACCCTAGTGGACATGTCATAAGTGAGGTTAGATTTTGAGTGTTGTGTTTGGATAATAGAAGAAAACTTGTGGATGACAGAGTTGTGTCCGGATAAAATTTTGAGTGTATATAAGCAATGAAGGTTAGATATGTAAATTATATGTAATAGCCAAAAGTAAAGTTAAAGCAAACAAAATTACTTTTAACGTCACCTGCATTGTGATGAAATGTAACAAAACTATTGGTTGTGTAAGCTACTTCTTCTCAGAAGTGTTACCAAACATGGTCTTAAAGTGGAATTAGAGCTATTTTGGGTTGCATGTCATTGGTATTTGTCAGCAATGATTTCCTTCTAAGATCACCCTGCATAAAGATTTTTTCATGCATTCTATTGGATATCACCATTAAGATTTGGCTATGTTCCTTAAACTATACCGTTTCTTGTTACAGACAAAAGCGACAGAGACAACAGCGCCAGAACTTGGCAAACTTCTTTATTGGTTGATGGTGGTTGGGTACAGCATTCGCAACATTGAAGTCCGTTTTGACATGGAACGGGTACTTGGTGCTCCTCCAAAGCATGCAGAGTTACCTCCCGGAGAAAATATATAGGTACAACATGGCTTTGCACATAACGGACGTTATATAGAATTGCAGTGGAGCTACTATGCCACTAGTTAGTGTACTGTTATATTAGTCTGACTGAAGGCAGCTGAAGATTCAGACTCCATGGATGGCCAGTGCTGCAGTAAAACCGTTGCATGATATTCTACAAGGCTTCTCAATGCAGCAAACAAATGAGGATACTTCTACGGGAATCAAATTACTGAAAGCAGGCAAGCTTGATCCATCAATATTATTTCTTGTATCAAAATTTTCTTGCCAACAATCAATTCCTTGATTTATACTACATGCACAAAGTATGTTGATTGATTTGATTTTTGAATTAACTAGTCTTCTTGACAACCTCGAGGAATGTTAATCTCTGTGATTTCTTGAAAGAAAGAGAAAAGAAAAAGAATTCATGTGGAAGAAATGTTGTAGATGACAATCCATTGAAGTATAGTCCTATGCAGAGGTAGGCCAAGGGAATATAGTCCAACCAGAAGAAGCTAACTTAGATGGTTTTCTGGATAAGTTGTATAAACTAGAAATAAAATAGCCATGTAACAAAGTTCTTGGATTTTTCACGACCGAGTGGATAAACTTTGTTGTGCCGTTAATTACAAGTCCTGCTGCAGAAAGAAAAAAATTGTATTCAAGCAGATACCACTCTCTGGTGTGTCTTTAAATAGCATTCATGACTCTGCTTTTGTTGATCAAAACTTGGAGGAAATCTGAGTGAATAAGCTGGATCTGACTATGGAAATTGAAATAGTTTCTAAACATGTTGTGAAGCCATCTTCTCCAACACCACCCCACCTGAGAACCTATAAGCTTTCTGTTTTGGATCAGCTCATGCCTTCTGCACATGTCCCCATGGTGTTCTTCTACGCCAACCATACCAATGACAACCTTGAAACCATCTCCAGAAAGCTAGAACGAATAAGGGAATCCTTATCGGAAAGTTTAATAACTCTGTACATGTTTGCAGGACAGATCAAGAACGATCTTCACATCCACTGCAACGACAGAGGAATCCCGTATTTTGATGCCAGGGTCAACTGCTCTGTCTCAGAATTTCTCCGCAATCCTGATAAGATGTTGCTTCGAAAGCTGCTTCCCCACGTCCCCTTGGAGTCCATGGGAATTCACGTTGTTGCAATTCAAGTAAACGTTTTCAGTTGCGGAGGGATTGCCATTGGCACCAAGACCTCCCACAGGTTCATTGACGGCCCAACCTCCACGACCCTTCTCCATTTCTGGAGTGCCAAAGCTCGCGGGTGCACGGGAACACCTACAAAGCCAGACTTCAGTGCACCAACTCTGTTTCCGCATAACGAGTCCCTTCCAAAGGACAAAATGCTGTCTATTTGGCCTTCCCTGCTAAAATTTGGCAGGTGTGTTACCAGGAGATTCGTGTTTGATGCTGCGGCTATAGCCACCCTAAAAGCTAGTGCAGCTAGCCCGTCGTACGTGGAGCACCCTAGCCGGGTAGAAGCCGTGTCAGCATTCGTCTGGAAGCGAGCCATTGCCATTTCAAAAGCAAGATATGGTTACCAAAAACCATCTGCTTGGACCCATGTGGTGAACCTGAGGGGAAAGAAGGGGAAGGCCTCAACACCCATATCGGAGCACGCGGTTGGGAACCTTTTCTGGCTGGCAATCGCACAAAGCGGAGGGGAGGAGGGTGATGCAGAGCTGCCAGCATTGGTGGGTGCTCAGAGGACCACTATAACGAGACTCATCAAGGATGGGTTTGGCAAAAAACTGCAAGGCGAAGAGGGTTTTGCCAAGATCCTAGAGGGTCTCAACGAGTTGGGGAAGGCGTTTTCCATTCAAGACACGGATTATTATACGTGTAGCAGCGTGTGCAAGATGGGTATTTATGAATCTGATTTCGGGTGGGGGAAGCCGATATGGGTGAGTCCTGGAAGCATAGAAGGATTTGTGTACCAGAATTTGGTGTTCTTGATTGAAACTCCAGGGAAGGGTGATGGGATAGAGGTATGGGTGACAATAGGAGAAGAGGACATGTCCATATTGGAAGCTGATGAGGAGCTCCTCAGGTTTGCTTCCTTGGACCCAAGTCCTATGGATCTTCATTGATTTGTTATATTAACAAAGGCTCCTATTACACACATGCTCAATGATTCATGCTTTGTGTTGTTTTGAGTCTCTGGGCAATGTGTTTTAGGTTCTTTTTATTGGAATAAAGATTACATCAGTATCATCAGTTAAGAATGTGACTTGCCCGTAGGAACGGTAGAATTGTGTTTACGGGTCGTGTTCGTATTGTGTTGAAAGTTTAGTATTATGTTAATCAAACAAGTTAATTTGAATATGATCTATTTATTAAACAGATTGAATAACACAACACGAACATGACACGTTTATGAGCGGGTTGACACGGCATAACATGACTAACACATTTAGACAATTGGTTCAAAATTACACAACCCACCACATTTAAATAAATAGGTTGATATTGACATGACACGATTCGATATATTTCACTTGTTTAACTTATATGGGTCATTTTTTACGCAATATGTTAGAAAAATCACATTTTTATCGCTATATGATTGTGGTCAATAAACATGTTATACGACCCGTTTAATTAAACATGTTAAATTTCGATAAAATTAATAGAGAATTGCATACTAGATTACGAACAGACATGCATAGAACAATCTACCTTAATTATCCGATTCACAGATCTCAAATGTTCATTCTAACCACCAATTGTCATATAATTGATAGCCTGATTCACAGATCTCAAATGTTTCTACGAACCACCAATTGTCATATAATTGATTGAAATATTGATTGTAATAGTGAAACAAGTTGATATGGTCTTGCTCTCTTTAAAACCATATGACGTGCAATATTCGTGCTTCCAATTGCCATATAGTTGGTTTAAATATTAATTGCTATATTGTTTACTATTGTAGTCAGTTGTTTACATATGTTCAATTGAACTAAGAAACTTAGAATTACGAACATGTTAAGAGACTCTATGAGAATATATCTTAATTTTGGTCTCCAACCATTCGTTGTAAATTGTAATTGATACTTAATTGTTTTGACTTGATTTTCAAACTATCTAAATTGTTTCAGGTTGGTCCCCAATTATGTTATTTATGTTTTGAATGAATTATGATGTATGACGATGCCGTCAAATTAAGCTGACGTTAAAATTATTATTTCTTTATTTTTACGTGACAACCACGCGCTTAAATTATCTAAATTTACGAATGAAATCATATTAGATCAAAATTGAATAAATGATTAGAAAAATTGAACAATTGACGTGGCGACCATGTTACTCAATTATACAAATTTGTTTCAAATCAGTCTCAACATTAAATTTAGTCAATTTAAACGTCACCTCAATAAAATTTGTCAAAAAAATTCATGTCAAACTAATTTAACAACACCCGTATGGAATTAAATATGGATATTTTCAGGAAGAGAAAGTGGTCGTTCTCTCCTCTGTGAGAGCTACCAAACTCGGGTTTGGGTTGTGTTGCAGTGACGGCGGCTAGGGCTTGGGTGGTGGTGAGAGTATTAACTGTTATTGATCTGATTTTGTCATGGGTTCTTCTCTCTTGTCCTTTGATTTCACAATAGTCTGGGTGGGTTTTTTGCTTCTCATAGTATCAGTTATGGAGAGCTCGGGAGGACAGGCAAATAGGAGGGTTGATGGCGGC
>JAYMTF010002406.1:0-18365 GCA_036897485.1 Pelargonium nanum | reverse complement strand
CCGTTGCCAGGACCGGCTTAGTGGCTTCAATTGGGTCCGGGTCGCAACCCTGGTTCGCCCTCAGAGCCGACATGGACGCTCTTCCCATACAGGTTCGTCTCTCTGGTTCTATGCCAAATTGATCCATTTTTATGAAAATAGCTTTATTTAAGCTTATTTTGTGATTGCATCCCACAAAAACTCAATCAAATAAGAATATTTCCTTCCAAATTTGGGTTTAACAATTGATAACATTTGGTATGTTTTGGTTCTAGAGATGGAATCAAAACTTTGATTTGATGACTAAGCATGTGTGTGTTTTTCTTAATTCAAGATATGTGTCTAATTATTCTCTCCTCCTAAAATTAGAGAAAAAGGGTTGAACATCCATATATATATGGTGAAAAGTTACTATCTTTCCGTGATTTTTACCATTATTTTGTGTTTTCACGTAGAATTCGGTGTCCAATAGTCCAATTTCGCTTTCATTTCTATTTTCTATCTCCAATTATTTGCACTTTGTGTACAAATTTCTGATCGTGTTAAGGAGATTATAATTTACTGCTATGTAGATGACCAACTGAACTACAAATTATAACTTTACACTTACAATAATTAACTGCTTGAACTTCGAATTCAAATCTAGGAAATGGTGGAATGGGAGCATTAGAGCAAGAACAATGGCAAAATGCATGCTTGTGGGCATGATGCTCATGTCACTATGTTTCTCGGAGCTGCCAAGTTACTTCAACTCAATAAGGATAAGTTGAAGGTGATATGATTCACAAACAAGAAACATTTGTGTCGTTTTTGTGTACCTATTCCTTGGTTTGATGGACTCACTGATATGCACTAACTTTTGGAATTTGGAGTTTATTTAGGGCACCATTAAGCTGGTATTCCAACCTGCGGAAGAGGGTAACGTTATGGGGGTGCATACCATTTGATACAAGAAGGTGCTCTTGATGGCATGCAAGGTATTTTCGGATTGCATGTTCGCCCAGAAATGCTTACTGGCAAAATTGGTTCAAGACCTGGTCCAGTGCTTGCTGGTTCTTGCAGGTTTGTAGCAATTATTCAAGGGTAAGGCGGGCATGGGGCATTTCCCCATGAAGCTAGAGATCCCGTCCTTGCTGCGTCCTTGGCAATCATTTCCTTGCAACAAATTGTTTCACGAGAAACGGATCCTCTTGATGCCAGGGTAGTTAGTTCTCTTCACATACATATGAACTGCAAAACAAAAATGCACTTAAAACTTAATAATGTCTTCATTTGTGACAACGTCTAGGTGGTCACAGTTGGATTCGTCGAGGGAGGCCTTGCAGGAAATGTAATTCCCGAGACAGTGAGATTTGGAGGCACTTTCCGGAGCATGACTCCAGAGGGTTTGTTTGAGGTTCAGCGGAGGATCAAAGAGGTACCTGATAGTCTGATACTTGTCAAAAACAATCTAATTATAAAGAGCACATTAAACTTGGTCCACCATTCCTTATAGAAGAGTTATGTTTTAATGAAGAGTCTAATTAGATATGGAACTAGTTCTCTGTATTGGCATTTGTAAGTTCTAATAACAGCATTTTTCAACTACTGACAGGTGGTAGAGATGCAAGCAGCTGTGCATAGGTGCAATGCCACAGTTAATTTCACGTTGGAGAAACGAAGACCTTGTCCTCCAACTGTCAATGATGAAGGAATGTATCGGCATGCAAAGAGGGTTGGAGAAACCCTGGTTGGAGACGCCAACGTGCACCTTGTCCCGATGCTCATGGCAGCAGAGGATTTCAGCTTCTACGCGGAGAAGATAGCAGCTGCATTTTTCTTTGTCGGGATAAAGAATGAGACGCTGAAATCAGGCAAAGAACTACACTCGCCACATTTTGTTCTGGACGAGGATGTTCTTCCAATAGGTGCAGCTCTACATGCTTCGGTTGCCATGTCTTATTTGGATAGCCATTAGGAATTAAGTGATTGTAAATTGATCTTGTACAGAAGAAAGAAACATTCGGACTACATGAATATCATTCAAATCCTAGAATGGCTTAAATGTATACCTCTATAGAGATTGAGGTTGGCTGTATAAGAAAATTTCACACTCACACATATACTATAATCTCATACCTTGTTCTTGAAGAATCTTGAACACGAGTTCTCGAGTTTACATCCAAGTCTTGTTACCACTTGGTCAAGTGGGTGGTGATAGTATTCTTTTTAAATGTATAAAGTTTCACTCGAATCCAAGCACAAACAGCAAAAGATGCGAGTTGACTCATTTTCCTTCCAGGAAATTACCAAATTGGGTCAGATATCATTGTTCCAAAAGCTGATTACTGATTAGCTACTCCAGTGGCTGTGAACTGTACGGTAGAGCTCTCTTCAGTTTTCATGGAATGGTTCTACTTCTTGACGTTGCTGTTGCTGTTGACATTTTCAAGAATAACATCGGCGGCTCTGGAGGCTCGTCCGGGAACGGACGAGCTGAGTTTGCTGACTCGGGATCTGCTGAGCTCGGCGAGGGAACCCGAGTTCTTCAACTGGTTGAGGACACTCCGGCGGCGAATCCACGAGAACCCAGAGTTGTCCTTTGAGGAGTACGAGACGAGTCAACTCGTCCGATCGGAGCTTGACTTGCTTGGGATTGACTACAAATGGCCCGTTGCCAAGACCGGCCTAGTGGCTTCAATCGGGTCCGGGTCGCAACCCTGGTTCGCTCTCAGAGCCGACATGGATGCTCTTCCCATTCAGGTTCGTCTCTCTGGTTCTCTGCCAAATTGATTCTTATATAAATAAGAATTTTGTTCTTCCAAATTTGGGTATAGCAATTGATAATATTTGGTATGTTTTGGTTTTAGAGATGGAATCAAAATTTCTGATAAGGGTCTGATTATGTAGATGACCAACTCAACTCAAGCTTAAGCTGATAATTAAAAGCTCAATTTTAACTTTACACTTACAATATCTAACTGCTTGAAGTTGAATCTAAATCTAGGAAATGGTAGAGTGGGAGCATAAGAGCAAGAACAATGGCAAAATGCATGCTTGTGGGCATGATGCTCATGTCACTATGCTTCTTGGAGCTGCCAAGTTACTTCAACTCAATAAGGATAAGTTTAAGGTGATTTGGTTTTACAATCAAGAAACATTTGTGTACCTATTCTATGGTTCGATTGCACTAACTTTTGGAATTTCGAGTTTGTTTAGGGCACCATTAAGCTGTTATTCCAACCTGCGGAAGAGGGTTTTGCGGGCGCATACCATATGATACAAGAAGGTGCTCTTGATGGCGTGCAAGGTATTTTTGGATTGCATGTTCACCCAGAAATGCTTACTGGTACAATTGGTTCGAGACCTGGTCCGGCGCTTGCTGGTTCTTGCAGGTTTGTGGCAATTATTCAAGGGAAAGGTGGGCATGGAGCATTGCCCCATGAAGCTAGAGATCCCGTCCTTGCTGCGTCCTTGGCAATCATTTCCCTGCAACAAATTGTTTCACGAGAAACGGATCCTCTTGATGCCAGGGTAAATAATTCTCTTCTAATGCATATGAACTTTAGGTAACAAAAATGCACTTTAATGTACTCTTCATTTGCGACAATGTCTAGGTGGTCACAGTTGGATTTGTCGAGGGAGGCCTTGCGGGAAATGTAATTCCTGAGACAGTGAGAATTGGAGGCACTTTCCGGAGCATGACTTCGGAGGGTTTGTTTGAGGCTCAGCAGAGGATCAAAGAGGTATCTGATTTATTGTGTTTATGTCTCATGTTATTGAACAGTCTGATTTGATATGGAACTAGTTCACTGTTTTGGCATTTGAAAGTTCTAATAACAACATTTTTCAACTACTGACAGGTGATTGAGATGCAAGCAGCTGTGCATAGGTGCAGTGCTACAGTCAGTTTCATGGAGGAGAAACGAAGATCTTATCCTCCAACTGTTAATGATGAAGGAATGTATCGGCATGCAAAGAGGGTTGGAGAATCACTGGTGGGAGACGCCAACGTGCACCTTGCCCCGATGTACATGGCAGCAGAGGATTTCAGCTTCTACGCCCAGAAGACGTCAGCTGCAATTTTCTGGATCGGGATAAGGAACGAGACGCTGAAATCAGACAAAGAACTACACTCGCCACATTTTGTTGTTGACGAGGATGTTCTTCCCATAGGAGCAGCTTTACATGCTGCAGTGGCAATGTCATATGTGGATAGCCATCTTGTTGAAAGCCATTGAGAACTAGGTGATAGATATATACTCTTTCTGCCAATAAATATTCACCTACAAGAAACACTAACTCATGTATCATTGATGTGCTGGTTTGAAGTATAAAGTACATGTTCTGATCTCATATTTCCCAATGTTTTCTATTAGGATCTTCCTCTCAGATCATTGAGCCCATTTTACTTCTAACAAAAAAGAAGTAAAATTAAGATTGATTCCCATTAGTGTACAGATATAAATCAAAATGACAACCCAGAATTGGAGGCAAGGAACATAAAATAGAGGAGACACTATATTACCAGCAATTTATATCAGTAATAGTTAGAAGTCTTTACACAGGAAACTTCTCTTGATTGGCACAGCTTTTCTACAAGAACTCTCTACAAAAACAAACTCTCCTACCAATGAGGATTAGTCTAATGCAAACTGAGTAGCTCTAGCAATATCAAGAAAAACATTAATCAACCAAAAGTAGAAGTTCTCCCCGGAAAATTCTGGCTTTCGAGTAGCTACTCCACAAATTCATCCCCATTTGCTGTTGTTCAGGTTGAGCATTCTGGAAGATAGCAAACAAACTATTTGCCAGCCAAAAATTGCACACCTCACCATTTAGATTTTCTTGCATTCTGGCCTTCACCGTTTGATAACCTTGACTTCAAAGAATTCCCTGGAACCACAGGAGGTCTTTCATGAGTCTTATTACTAGGATCACGCGAAGGCCATGGTTGGCCCCATTGCCTTGTTGGGCTAGCGAAAACTCTAGAAGATCCTACCCTCGAACCAGACAAAACTTGGTCCTTAAGACCCTTTACGGATTTATATCTCTGCATTTCATCAGTGTATACTTTTCCTTGAGCTTGATTCTGAAGTTCGGCAATCCTCTCCCAATCTAATTCAACTCCATCTGAGTTACTCCTTTGTGAAGAAGTGCTCCTCCTTGACACTCTTCCATGTCCAGAGGAAGACTTCCTCCCTTTGATTTCTTCGTCAATCATAGAAGTCCTTGAATCATGAGCAGCTCCGGCATATGTCCACTTGTAGCTCTTGTTATTATTGTCCATGTTTAATTCGATAGAGTGGAGATCACTCTCAGCCGAGTTCTCTATACATTCTACTCCATCTTCTACTTCTCCTACATCTTCCAATCTTTCTTCATTCTGATGGCCATTAAACTGACTTTTACTGAAATAGGCATCAATCTCTTCATCATTGGGATGATTTTGAAAACCACGTCCTTTTTCTTTTGATTTTTTTGTTCCCATAAATGCTTCAAGTTGATTCCTTAGCTTATCAATGGCTGTGTTCTTTTCCTTGAGTTGATACTTAGCACCAGAGAGTTTCATTTGAACTCTGTCCTCCTGCAAAGCGTCAGCTAATTGCATTATCTCTCTCTCCCTTTCAACTTCTTCACGAGCCTTTGCAGACTCTCTGTTGTGTACTTCCACTTCAACTCCATCATGACCAATATCCCCGACTAATTCATCACAAACTTGTTCCACTATCTCTCTTGCTCTCTTCTCGCTCTCAAGCTCTTTCACTGCCTTCAGGAGTGATGCCTTTGTCTCGGACAGTTCCATCCCGAGCTTCTTGTTCAAGCTTTCAAACCTTCTCCTTAGCTTCCTCTCTATGTCAAGTTCTCCCGCTATAGACTCAATAGCAGCCTCAACCACTTCCTGCTCCCTGCTTTTCCAAGCTGCCTTCTCTTCAGCAAGACACTTCATCAAATAGTTGAGCTCATTCTGGTCTGAGCGCTGCTCTTGTATATGTTGATTGACCAGCAAACGAGCCCTTTCAAGCTCAGCATGTAAGGCTGATATGAGAGACATGCTTGACGAAGGTCGGACATCATGACCCCACATGCGGTTGATAATCTTAAGCAGCTCTTTAGATGTGGTCAAAGCAGTACTGACATCCTTCAAACGAATCTTAGCTCCAATGGTTGATCCACTAGGAGTCTGAACCCGAGATCGAGTTTCAACCTGCGAGGAAAGATAAGACTGAATAAAATGAGAGTTCAGAACAAACCAAAAAAAACTATACAAGTTTGAAGCTCGGAAGTTGGTGCATACAAGATATAAAACTAAAAGTAACATACAAAGAGGGCATGACCACGGAAACAATATTTGAACTGAAACCAATCACATACCGAAGACAATCCAATTCAAAACGACTCACAATGATCAAGTCATAAGAGAGGACTGTAGTTCCACCAAACATTATATATCACAACCAAAAAGAAGCTAAATTTATATACCTCCATCAAACTCGCATTGCTGTAAGAATCAAGAACTCCAACACCATGGTCTGCAATCCGTAGCCTCTGAGATACAGAAGGTGCTCTTCTCCGACCGCCTGTCCCAGCTCGCTCCGCCCTCTACAAATCAAAGAGTTAAACATAACTTCCAACTACTTTCATTAACAAACAAGTACTGCAATGCATCATTTTTGTTGCCATGGAACTGGACAAGCAATTCCAAATACTCTAAGCTATGATCCAATGGAATTGAAAATTTTCAAATTTACTAAAACAAGGCCAGTAGGAACAAGATTTACCAAATTCCAATTCTTCAAAACCAGTAATAAATTCAAACACAATGTGATAAATAGCAAAATAAATCCATGATAATCTCTGTTGTACTAACAATAGAAGTTTTTGCCTTACGAAATTTTCTTACCAACCAATCAAAGGTTAGAAAATAAAACAATAAACCAAACCAACCTCTGAAACAGGACTGTGCGATGGATCAGACAAATGAGGAGGCAGCGAGCCGGAATGCATAGACCTAAGAGCCCTCTCTCTGGTTCTAAGCTCCCTCCTCGACCTCCTCTCCTCCGAGCCCTCTTTCACTCTCGGCGATGGCATCTCATTCATCTCCCACAGCGTCGCCGCCAGCTTCCTCGCCGACACCGGAGCTTGCTGCTTTCCCTTTCCGCCGCCGCCGCTCTGCGACGGCGCGTACCTGGGAGAATCCGTGCTTCTCAATGCCGACGCTGGCGAGCGCAAGCTCATCAGCTTCCATGTGGGAACAGGCGTACTCGATCCGCCCCTCTTGCCCACAACAATCGCTCGTTTGAATCGGTAGTTTTGGATCACCGACGACGAGGACGACGCCGATGACGAACAGCCACGCTTTCTGATCTTCCCAGGAATCAAACCCTCAATGTTCCAATTCTGTCTCGGCATTATCAACAGAATGTTCTAGATCTCACAAGTCTGTAAAAACACGTAGAATCAGAAAATGACCAAAAATCGAAACTTTACATTCTGTTCGGTTTCTGAGAAATGCATGAAAATCGAAATCAGAATCACAGGACCCAAAAACCCAATACGTCTACTTGGAGCCATGCGATTAGCATCACCAGAAGATTCAAAATTTCATTTTCAATCCTTTTCTCAGCAACCAAACAACCCAAAAAAAAAAATTAAGAAACTTGAAAACGAACCTTTCAATTCATGGTACTCGAAATGGATCCGAGGAATTGAGAACTGGTCGATTACAGAATCGAATTGAGAAAATTTGAGAGAGAGCTTCGAACACCAAGATTTGATCAGTACAGACTGTAACACTTTTACATGAGCGTGTAAAGAAGAGAAGTTTCGTGATCGTCTACGTTCGAGCGCAGTTGAGATTGCTGACGCGTCAATCAGCTACCGATTTTGATGAATCGTTTTGGGACAGATTTGTGATTCATTGTAATCGTGTGGTCGTGGTTTAGTAGGACTCACCGTATGAGGAATGGAAATGCAGCCGCCACTGCCAGCGTGGATTTTATTTTAAATTTTTGGTTCGGGAAAATTAAAGAAAAAAAGACAAATATGAAATATTTTCGCTCTACAATTTCTGCAGAACTTCAGTTATGGATTGAATTGGGCCCCAAATCCGGAATTTGGTCAACAGATGAAATTTTGAACAGTGATGTCATTATATGTTTTTAATTTAATTGAGAAATTAAAGATTTTGATTGAAAATATTTTATTTTCTTCCCCACCATTTATTTGGTTTGAAATTGACACACAATTTGATCTTTTTCTAAATCAGTTTTCAAACTATTCACATTCATCTATTTTGGTCTACAACTAAACCATTTTATTTTGAATTGATTTAATTTTATTTTTGTTAATGTGATAATCATGTGACATCTAAGTTGACAAAATTTATAAATAACAAAAAATGACAAACAACTGAAATTACAAATTAGACTATTATAAATTGGAAAAGTATTTTTTCATGTATAGTTTTTTACATGTATTTTCACATGTATTTGATATTGATAATGAAAATGTTACATCAATACATCAACAATTATTTATTAAGAAAAATTGTCACGATTGCGTAATTTGACGGCACTAGTAAGGAGAGTAAAGAGTAAATTGAACATTGCACCTTAAGGGTTATTTATAGTGGTTGAGCTCAATTATGATTGGTGGAGGTGATGTCACTCATTGAATATGATTGGTTTTAAGTATTAACCAAATTTATTGAATGTAGACATAGTTGTCATTAGATTTGTTAAGAAACTGGGATGGATCATCAATATTAAGATTTATCATGGATCTTATCAAATAAGTGAGTCTCAAATGTGAGCCCAAAATTACGTGTAGCATCAATAATATTAGAGAAATTATATAATTCCAAATAAGGTTTGACTCGTGTTTGAGTCGCCTCTAGGTTGAGCTTGCAAATTTAGGATCAGGACATGAGGTCGAGTTGGGTTTGGATTGTTGAAACCTAACCCGAATTTCATCAACACAATAAACCCAACCCGACCAACTTTAAATTGGGTTAAGGTCGGGTAAAATTTGGATCCGGCGTTGGATGAAGGATGATGTCATCACCTTATTCTTTGATAAGAGGTTGATCAAATCAATCATCATCACAATTTAAAATCTACACATTGCTATCATGCTATGCTTGTGAAGTCAAATCCTTCTCTTGAAAAATGTTGAATGTGTAGAAAATGTAGTCGTAACACATTTTCATAAAATTTCTCAAAACTTGATCGTTGATTTGACATTATGCCAAGAGTTTTAACAATATTACATCATGTGAGAATGACCATTGAAATTGTAGATTCAAATTTTCAAATCCAAGAAGTCAAAGTGGTGGGTTAAGTTCAATAAGAGTGATAGGTGGTCAAATATGGATACTTCACACACCATTAAGCTTTAGAAAACTTGTTCCTCCTACCAAAATATATCGCTTTCTCATTGTTATTTTGGTGTTAATGCTCTTTTTGTGACCTTTTGCAAATTCAATATTCTTCAATTCCTATAAGAAGAAAGTGTGGCCTGTCAAAGGGTCCCAATAAATTTGTCCAAGGAATGTGGATCATGACTGGTTTTGTGGTCCAATTCTCGACTAGTACATATCGCTAAAACATAAAAGAAGAGGGGTCAAATCATAATTAGTGTTCCTATGTGTATTTTGGATAAGAATGTGGGTTTTATATCATCCTATGAATAATGTATTAGCAATTAAAAGTGGGAATCTTCCACTATGTCCATTGATTATTGCATCCTCAAAACATAATACAATTGTATGACAGCCTGGTCCGGTCATTTTCTTGGTTTTGGCCCCATTTTACAAACCAATAAACGTGGAACCATATGCAACACACAAAGAAACAAAGACCAAGAACCAAAATCCAAAAATTATTAGTTTTTGTATTTCTTGGTAGCATCAAATGAGAAATAGTGTTTTTCATTTTATCCTTGGCTGAAATCAAGAAGTGAGTTCAAAATGGGTTGATAGACACGTTAAACTTTGATCCAACTCAAAATGTAGAGCCAACTAGTATTTTAAATGCTAATTAGTTTCACAAATACTCTCATTCCAATGTGCATGCTAGTCTAAATAAGAAAGATAGATATATATTTGCGCATATACAAATGAACTTAAGTCGAGAGTGTTACCCAACACTCTTTTAACATGAAGGTCAGAAAAGAAATAACAAACTCACGCTTATGTGAATGGTAGGTAAAACAGACCAGTTGTTATGTCTAAACAGATATAACTTTGATGTCATGTTAAATTCTAATTGAAGTTTAAAAATTAAGCTAATAGGTGGATGTCACAACTAGTATTTCGTGAAGTGATTGACTTTCACACTCCTCTTGATGTACATGCTAGAATGGTTGACAAATATAGATTTGTTGGCTTCATGTGGATGGTGCATGTCATTAAGTCAAGAAGTAAGGTAGACGAGTTGTTATGCCCAAACAAAATGGATACCATATTAAACTTTAATCAAACCTTATAAACTATTGAAGTAATAAATGGAAGACTCGTCCAATATTTTAAGTGGTTACTAGATTTCACAAATTAGAATCCTTAATACTTCTTCTGACGTCAAATGAGAATAGATAAAAGAGATGAATATAAACATGCAAGTAAAAACTAAATTTGAATAGAGAGTATCACTTAACAAATTGATAATATCATGAATCATTGTGGCTTGATGATAGAGCAGCTGGTTCTCAGACAATATGTCTAGACTTTAGCACCACAATCCCACAATAATAGGCATCAATAACTTCAAGAAACTACAAGCTGATTCATTCAGGTCTATTATTAGCTTCTTGCCCAAATTCCCACTTGCAAGTTGTCCTCACTCAAATACTCATTATTCCAATAAAAAATAGTCATCTAGGTTTTACCAAATACTCATTATCCCACTTGCCTTTTCTGTGGTAGTTGAAGACTCCTCACCTCTCCCCTGTTTTTGCTCTGTTTTCTTGAAAAACAGAGTCCAAAACAGAGCAAAATGGCAATTGGGTGCATCTTAGTGTGGCTCTCACTCTTATCTCTACCATATGCATCTGCAATTTCATCTCCCAAAACATCACCAACCTTCCCTTCTTCGCTGGCTCATCCCGAAGCTCCGGAAAAGCTCTTGGCTTCCGCGAAAACCGAGCTTTACCAAACCAAGTACTTCACTCAAACACTCGATCACTTCAATTTCCGTCCCCAGAGCTACAAGACCTTCCAGCAAAGGTACTTGATCAGCCACAAGTACTGGGGCGGCACCGCCAAGAACTCTCCGATCTTTGTCTACACTGGAAACGAAGGGGACATTGAATGGTTCGCACAAAACACCGGCTTCATGATCGAAAATGCACCTCATTTTCAAGCCCTTCTAGTGTTCATTGAGGTAAATC
Organism: Pelargonium nanum; assembly: GCA_036897485.1. NCBI lineage: Eukaryota > Viridiplantae > Streptophyta > Magnoliopsida > Geraniales > Geraniaceae > Pelargonium > Pelargonium nanum. The sequence goes on along the minus strand of JAYMTF010002406.1, from coordinate 7,019 downwards.
ACAAATTAAGTCATTTTGGGATCGGATGAATCTTCTTCTTTTTTTATCATCAAACGCACAAATGTCAAGACTTTAGCCTGAGACCTCAAGGACAAGTGAAATCAACTGCTTGTCCTATTGTCATTGAAACCATTTTTTTTTTCTTTTTTGTTGCAGCATAGGTTTTATGGAAAATCTATACCTTTTGGAGGCAACAAAGACGTGGCGTATAGTAATTCGAGTACGCTCGGATACCTGAGCTCAACGCAGGCACTTGCGGACTATGCGACTCTGATCATCAATCTGAAGGAGAATTTGACGGCGACTGACTCTCCGGTGGTGGTCTTCGGAGGTTCTTATGGCGGAAGTATGTATATATGGCCTTATCTCATCTTATCATTAATGTCTGTTGTTTTATGTCCTTGTACAATGATTGTACATTTGTACAGCTGGATTTGTGAAAATTAATGAAATGGGTCTGTATTTTTATATTGGTTTTGCAGTGCTGGCAGCGTGGTTCAGACTGAAATATCCGCATGTCGCCATTGGAGCTCTGTCATCTTCTTCTCCGATTCTCAATTTCGAGAACATCACGTCTCCTTACAGTTTCAACGACATCGTTACACGAGACTTCAGAGTACGCCATCTTTTTAAGTGATTTTTAGTTTGACTATACGCGTTTTTACTTTCAAGTAATCTTGTTCGGGACGAATAACATCTTAAATAAGTCACGTTAATGTTAAGTGTAGAAATGTAGTAACAATTGAGTACATGTTGAAAAATAGAGCGAAAGCGAGAGCTGCTACAAAGTGATCAAGGGGTCGTGGGATCAAATCGATGAGACTGCAAACCAACGCGGAGGACTCGAGAAACTCCGCAAATCATTCAGAATATGCAAGTAAGATAATTAGTAATTGATTTGAAGTGTTAAAGGTATGGTTGAATAACAAGTAAGTATTTGTTACAGGAATTATATTAGTGCGGAGTATCTGAAAGATTGGATAATAACAGCGTTGACGTACACAGCAATGACAGATTATCCCACAGCCTCCAATTTTTTGAACCCTTTGCCAGCTTATCCAGTGAAGCAGGTACTTTTTTAGGTCTCATTATCAACACAAATTAAATAAATAAAAATCTCTGCAAATTAATTTGAGTTTTTAAATTTGGATGGGCAGATGTGCAAAGCGATTGATGATCCGAGGACAGGGAAGGACACATTTGCGAAAATGTATGGAGCAGCAAATATTTATTACAACTACACAGGAGATGTGGCGTGTTTCGATCTGGACGATGATTCTGATCCTCACGGACTCGGAGGATGGTCGTGGCAGGTTACATTCATACTCTTTGTTTTATTTTGGTTTCTTTTTGTTTGGTATCAGTCTAATTTTCAACGATGTACCACAATGTGACACATAAAGCTAGTTAAATTTACGAATAAAAACATTTTGAACAAAATTGTATGTTTGAGTGACCTAATTGCTGAAAATTGAGTGGTAATAACGATGTATCCTGTTGTGTAGCTCAACTTTTTTGGAATTTTTTTTACAATAATATGAGTAGTTAAAAAAACCAAATTGAAAAAAAAACACCAATTCAAGATAAAATTAATTGCTAATTAAAGACTAAAATGAAATATTTTCCTAAGGAGAAGTATGATTGGAGGACCACTTTTGTAAGTGTTAATATAGTATCCAAGAAAAGCATGTGCCTCACATGGAAAAAAGACCAAAAGAGCCATAAAATGCTACTATTATAATCATTCATTAGAGCCTAAACAATATTTCTCCAGATTTCATAATCATTATTGTATGACCCAACCTGTTTTTCCCCACCTCAATATATTTACTAATTTTTCGAAATATAATTATAAATAACTATAAATAAATAATAAAAAAAGTAAAAATGCAATTCTATTTCTGTTTGTGGGCTTTGTAAAGAATCCAAAAAGTGCAGGCATGTACAGAGATGATAATGCCAGTGTCTGGCAGCGATAAAGAGAGCATATTTCCAGAATATGAGTGGAGCTACAAGAGGCGAGCCACTTCCTGCGAAAATGCCTATGGAGTTGAGCCCAGACCCTTTTGGATTACATCTCAGTTTGGTGGCCATGTGAGTTACTAGCTATTAGATCATTTTGTGTGTATCTATTCTTAATCTCATGATCATGTTTGACCATTACTCATTTCATGTGTTTTGGTTGATAGAATATTGAGAGGGTCCTTAAGAGGTTTGGAAGCAACATTATCTTCTTTAATGGCCTAAGAGACCCTTGGAGTGGTGGAGGGTATGATTCAACCCATTCTCATGCATATATTAATTACTAGTTAATGATTATCTTATCATAATATCATAATAAAATACCATGCATGACATGTTGAGATATTCTTTTGGGGCTTGTGGACAGGGTGTTGAAGAATATTTCTCAAACCATAGTTGCCATTGTTGAGAAACAAGGTTTGTGCATCGATTCTATTCACATTTTTATATTAAAGACGTGAAGAATCAACCTGATGTAATAGTAAAGTGTTCAGTCACTAATCACATATTTAAGTCATAGAAATAGTTCATAAAATACTCCATATGAATAAGTGTTTTTTTATTTTATAGAAGAATTTAGTTAGTGTTGTAATTTCCTTTAACATACTCATTGGCATGTGTTATAATAAATTTATAGTATACTAACTAACTAACTAACTTATTATAGTAATAATCAACTGTGTTGTTATTTATATATATAAAGTAATAGTAAATGAGATAGTGCTCTACTCATGCAGGAGCTCACCATGTGGACCTGAGATTCTCAACAAGTGAAGATCCAAAATGGCTTAAGGATGTGAGGAAGAAAGAGGTCAATATCATTGAAAAATGGATATCAGATTATTACCATGACTTGGCCTATATCTGATCTCCTAATCAAAATGTTACACTTTTTTGCTTTTGTTTTTGTTTTTGTTTTATGCAAATGTTTTTGGGTTTCTTCTGTCATGGAAGGAGGAAGAAATAGTATAAGATTTTTCTTAGATGATGAGAATGAAAAGGAAAGTCATGTTAAACACCCAAATGTCAACAAAGAAAGTAGAAACTTTTACTGTATCATGTATAGAATAAGATACAAACAATGTGCTTCTTAAATGAGTATATGGAATGATTGATGTTTTTTTTTCTTCTTTTTATATTCTACCTTTCCATAATGGGCCTCAGTTCATCTTCAACTGAGTTCAAACTCAAAGCCTGTTGATCTTGATTAGTTTGGTGACTTGGGTTCTGAAATGGGCATGACCTCATGAAGCCCATCCATTATCATATTAGATACAGTTGGGAACTAGCAAAAGCCCTCAAAGCCTTGATTTTCAAAGGCAGAGGTGAAAATTCAAATTTTGCATTGGACTTGTATCATATTTTTTGGATTAATTCTACCCGATTCGAAATTGGTTCAGATCAAATTAGATAAGATTTAATTTTCTCGATGTATATATATTTGTCATATTTTTGTAGTTTAAAATTAAATTTCAACATATGACAATCCGACATAATAGTACAATCACTTTGCAGTTCATGAATTTTTAGTACGAGATGTTCGATCAGTTTAAAAAACGTATAGTATACATGTTGTACTTTAATTTAATTGGTAGACCACTTTTCTCTTTATATTAAATATTAATCCATATGCAACACACAATATTCAGACTAGTCTAATATTATAAGTTCACTGGGCAAAATGAAACATTGTGGACACACCACTAATGTCTTAATCAATCTTAATTACAGAAAATTGGATAGTATAATTCCATTTTGGAAAAGAGTTATACAAAAAATATTTGTAAGAATTGATTTGTCAATAAATAGACATAATATATCAAATATTTTATTGATGAACTCATCGTTTTACAATATGTCATATATACAATATATTATCGTCAAATTTTTGAAAATAATAGTATCATATATATCAGATTGTTATTTGATGAAATTTCATGTCGTGAAGTTGTAGAAACGAAGGTGGTAAGTTGGATAACAAACTACTCTACATGGTCGGTCCCATACTCAGATTCATCACAACCACCCTAAAGTTATTGTCCATATATCATCATAAACCACTTGTCGTAAACACTACTGGACAGACCACCTCTGATTTCCTCTCATTGCAGCCTTTCTCTTGAGAAAAGTTATGTATACGCCATACAATGCACGGAAAGAATTTAAGTATGTAACAAAGTACACAATTTTTATTGAGAGACATACGGTAACTTTTTATTAATACTCCATATGATTCTTTTTTTTTATTATAAGATACTCCATATGATTTATTGACTGAGACGTAATGTATATATCATATCAACCCCAGTCCATACACTCCAACAGTTTTGAGTGAAAAATTGTAGTATCTTTAAACAGAAGAAAGATCCATGTGATAGGCTGTTCACCGATCCGGAGGGTCTATATGCCCTAAAATGAAAGGTAGTAAGTATTCTGATTTTGTGGGTCACCCTTTCAGAGAGCCCCATGCATTCCTATGATTGACGAATAATTGATTGAGAAAATGTGAAATTTACATCACCTAATCACGTATGTTTTATATGTATTTAACTCGATGTTGCGGTGTTATGTGTGATTTGAGATACACGTTTTACAACTTAGTAGTCGAGAATGATATTCATAGTCTTTGGGACTGCTCTTTAGCAATGAATGTACGAGCTTCTTTTGGTTATGACAGAGCAAATCAAGACAAGTGAACATCATGATCCTCATAGAATACAGTGACAAATGAAAGCGAACAACAATATACTTATAGATCCACACTCGGAGGAGAAAGACTTTGCACTTGCCAATGCATAACAATAAAAGGGATGCTTATGAAGCTCAATGCGTATGCCTTGAAAATTGAGTCCTCGTTGGCCATTTCCGCACAAGACCAAAGTGGCTAATAAGGGCAAGAAGAAAGTGTCATACAGAGGAATGACACCAACAACACCAAAGAAATACTACGGAGACGTCATGAAGATATATTTGATTACTAGTCTCACCGTTTCATAATAAATCTTGATTCTTTTATTTAAAAAAATAGTCGTCGTCTCAAAGTAGTTATCAATATATTTTTTAATCATGTATAAAGTATAAACTATTAATAATATTTATAAGATGAATCCAAAATCGTTCACACTTTTATATTTATTTTTAAAGAATAGATCTTACAAAACATGTAGCGTAAATAGTGTACGTTGTGGAGCATGGTTACAAATAAGTTGAAAGTACTACAAATCGCCGAAAGTCATTTCCTATCCTAGAAAGGATAAGCAACCCAATCTTTAGTTGTTTTTGGTTCTCCTCCAATTCAATCACGACAACGCAACACAGAGCACACCCGTGCATTTCATGCACCATTTTATCTCACCTACCAATGCACGGTCTATCTCATATTTTCACTATATAACCTCTATATGTAGATTGTTACTACTAACTAGTACTAGATTTGCTGAATTTCAATGTTACAATTTTATCGTACTTTCAATGATCTGGCGAGTAAAACTAGTATCAATTAATTGATCATATAGGTTCCTATTGAATGCAATAAAAAATGCATAGTTTTGAAGAAAAAAAAATTAGTTTTAGTATTATCTCTATAATAAGTTAATTAGAATCTCTTAATTTTGTCGCAAGTCGCAGCAAATTTTTATTGTGATGAAAAATAAATGTAAATGTACATGTACCATGTAATCTACTTATAATTAATGTTGTTGTAAGCTAGCTACTTGTACACCATGTGAGTAATTGAATGATTGATTGCACCGACAACATTTGGTTTGACGACAACTTTATAGGATGGATGAGTGACGTAGAGAGAAAACAAGAGAGTAAATTTCCGACTTGATTCAACTACTTTTTAAATGTAAAACCAAACATTCATTAATTCGGTTTTTGAAACAACAATCAAGAAGACAAAAAACAAAAACAATTAAACAATTAAAAGTTGTAAATAATCATATTTTTAAGTGAAACTTAGGTCATCTGTACCTACCACATTATAAAATAACAAACAAACTTGCTTGAAATACTATAAGTTTCAAATACTTGACTCCCAACACGGTTTGTTTATTAAATAAGTCTAAACTTAAGCTCGAGCTCGAGTTATGGGAGAGACCCACCGTATGATTTGTCAGCCGATGGAGTAACGTGGGTTGTTTTCAAGATTACACAAAACTATTCAGCTGAAGAATCTCTTTCTTTCTCAGCAATCATCAACACAGATGTTGTTCCCAATTAAGCAACTAATTGTCATTGTCTTCCATTTCTACGTACTGTGTAGTAAAATAACTCACACTTTAGAAACTAGTACAAATAAAAGAGGAAATCTGAAAAAGGAGAAAACGAACTCTCTTTTCTTTCTCTATCATCTCTTTGGAAGCTCACTTCAACGAATTAATTTTTACTGAAAATAATGATTTTAATGTTTTGAACATGCAAAAGGCAAAACCTTAAAGTACTCGTTATTGTACTTACTTGCATGCACTCACTATATATCTCCCTCATAAACACATTGTCGTATCCGTGGCTCGCATCAAATAGTTGCCCACAAAGGAGAAAACAAAGGCGGTCACTTTTCTTTGTCATCGTCTCTATGGAATTTCAGTCTTATCACGCAAAAGGGAAAATCTTGAAGTCCTTGATATCAAATAGTTCACCCCCATGTCAAACCCGAGAGGAAAAGGTTCCCGTAAATTAATGCACACTTGTAAATTTTCATCTAGCAATTCGATCTTTCCATTAAGTTGCATTGTACATTATGTTGCTCCAATAACTTTTCTCCATCGTCCAGCGTTTAGGGTTTCCTTTTGCTCTTTCTCGATACCTGATATGCAGAACAAGACTATCGGAAGTGAGAGCTCGTCTAACGCCTAAAGCTTTTACCCTTGTTCCTTACACACAAAAGTTCAAGTGAGATCGTAATACCAAAAAATGTATAATTACGAAAAGAAGCATCTAGGTGCACAAATAAATGTACAAAGTGTCATGTGTCAGTGCAGAGAGTCTTTGAG
>JAYMTF010002405.1:0-18366 GCA_036897485.1 Pelargonium nanum | reverse complement strand
TGAGTGGGAATCGATCCTGAGAGCTCATCCCACTCACACAGCTAGAATAACCAACTGCGCCACCCTTAGTGGTTGATAATACTGGTTTTGGACTTGAAAGCACCAAAATGAAAACTTAGTTCTCTTTTTCAGCAAAATATACAACACCTGCATCTTCATGTTGCCACTACTTCCTTCTGAAAAACCAAAAACCCCATGAAACACAAATGATTTCATCAGTAATGCGACTCAAATATATATTATACCAGAAACAAAATTGAACTAACACAGCTATTAGACCATAACATTCATAGGAAGACACTATCACTACGAACGATCCTCAATTCATCTTTGTGAAGATACGAGGAACCCAAATGTGGATACTTCCAAAATATGATAATATCATTAGCCCTATATGTAGCAGAGCTGAGAGCTGCTGATATGGAAGCTTCTTTTATTTGATAATGTTACATTAAACCTACAAGAGCTTTATTCTTTCTCCATTAAACCAAGAAGAAAACAGAATGTTTCCAATTATTTACTTAAAAATATATCAGGAGAAGGAATATACCTCCAAGATTGGAATTCAATTAATTAGCTGCATCTGTGGTGTCTCAGCCTCTGTCTCTTTATCTTCCTATGCATGGAGTACAAAAATCTCATCAGTGTAAGAACTTTAAACAATCACTTCAGAGGAGAAATATGAGCACGGATCATATGAATGAAAAATGCAAAATATGCTCACCTGACATAATATATAGGATGGTGTCATTAGATGAATTAGTCACTAATATTGATGCAGGGAATGGGCGCGATGGTGCGCCAATATTTTCCTCTCCCCTGTAAGCACCTCTGTTGCAGAGCTGGACAGCCTGTAATAGACAGTTGTTCAAGTGTAGGAGGAAGCCCCTCCTTTGGCAAGTATCGCAGGATGGGACAGTTGAAGATTGATAATTCCTTCAAAGATGTGAGGCATTGGAAACCCTTGGAAGGTAGATCCTTCATGTGCTTGATGTTTCTGATAGAAAGATTGGTTACGGTTGTTGGAAGCGTATGCTCATCTTTAGGGAAGGCAGCTAGTTCTGGAAGACATAAACCATCAATCTGGAAGTCTTGAAGAGAAATCATTCTGTGCATGCCCCACTCAGACATTGGCTGCTTCAGATTCTCGCAATCCTTAATCTTGAGACAAGATAGGTTGGGGGGGAAACCACCTGCGGGAAAGAACTCTAGAGCAGGACATTTTTCTATCACGAGATCTTGAAGAGATGTGAGACTGTGCATCTTGTTTGGCAGAGTCTTGAGTTTCTTACAGTTGTAAATATGAAAGGATTTGAAGTTGGGGATGGGCAAGGATGTCTCTGGAAAAGATGTTAGAGCATGACAATCTCTTAAACACAAAGAAGTAAGATTCGTTAGGCTGTACAGGCAATCAGGCAAGACTTTCAGATTTGTAGAGTTGTGAACCTCGACTGATTCCAGTGGCTGATTATTGTGCAGCATGCTTTCCAGAAGTAAATCCAATTGCGTGCATTCGCGAAGAACAAGTTTCCTAACCGGTAGCTTGTTTGTTGGAAACCACACAAGAGATGGACAATCAATGATCTCCAACTCTTCAATTGAGTCAGAGTCGTTCCCGTTATATCTATCATCTTGCATAACTCCCTCAGGCATAGACTCTAGCATTCTACACTCTGCAATAATCAAGTGCTTGAGCCTGGAAGGTAATCTTCCGCTTGGAAAGTGAGTGAGAGAGTGACACCTCTTCAGCTCCAATTCTTCAAGAAGACAATTGTTCGCGCAGCAGTCATGCTTCATCATCCCATTCAGAAGAGACCTCGCAACCTCATCACAATCCCAAAGCTTTAGGCGTCTGAGCATGCATGGAAAATCTTTCTCCTGAATTGACCCAAGATTCGGGCATTTTCTGATACTCATCTCTTGAAGAGATGTGAGGCTGTGGAGCTGGCTTGGTAGCTTCTGCAGGCTATCACAATTCTCTAATTTCAAATATTTGAGGGAGTGAGGCAATTCAACCATGGATCCAAGTTTTGGGCAAGCTTCAATGATCATCTTCTCAAGAGACGTGAGGCTGTGTAGCATGCCTGGTAGCTTTTCTAGGTTATCACAATATGCCAACTCCAAATATTGAAGATTGCAAGGCAGTTCGTCGCTATGTTCCCTTGAAAACAATTCAAACTTGGGACAAACTTTTATTGATATACGCTTCAGACAAGCTAATTCTTCTATTTGGGATCCAATTTTCCACACAGACTGTAATTCCTTGCATCTTTCAATCACCAAGACTTCAAGAGATAATGGGGACTGCACAAGCCCTTCTGCAAGACAATAGAGCTCAGCAATTTCACTAATTCTTAAGGTGGTCAGAGAGGTGAGGTCAGTCATACTTCTCAGAAGAGCCTCATTACACACTTCCAAATTCAATGTGCATAGCGATGGAAGGCTAACCAGTCCTCCAGCTAACCGTGGACATCTGCGAATTATAAGCTTTTTGAGGTAATGAAGGTGTTGAGGTATATTCCCAACCAGTTCGGGACAGTTCCATATGCTAAGCTCGCGGAGACAAGGGAATTCTATTTGAACTTCCCTACCAGCAGAGCGTGAACAAAACCATAACTTCCATTTTGACATGTCCTCAAACCATAGTGTTTCCAACGATGGAAAAGGAGACCCACACCCATAGAATTCAAAATCCACAGTCTCGACTGCATCCATGCCTTTTATCCACAAGTCTTTGAGAGAGGGAAGTGTTCCAAGTGATGGTAATGTTGCAACCTTTCTACAGTCATAGAGGTTTAACTTCACCATATTACTGAATGAGGGAATCCCAATCCAAGATGGGAATTTCGAACCATAGTAGGACTTAATCATGAGGTTTCTCAGATTACTATGGGGATTTAGGAAGTCAAGGACTTGCAGTGCATCCCATTCATCATGAGACGATTTATTGACAGTGTTGCCCCATTCCATCTCCAACTCATCAAGGCCTTGCTTACCCCTCAGATTGGCATCTTTTGCTTCTTGAATGTCCTCCACGTTATGTAACCCTGAAATGGAAAGCTTCCCTTGAAGATGAGAATGATCTTTCAACTCTGGTATTTTAAGCCCGGAATCTCCTCCCACAATGAATTTAGTCAAACTTTGGAGACTAGTTAAATAAGCAATCCCGGCTGGCATCTCTTTCAAGCTTGGCGTGCCACTGATATCAAGATGGCGCAAGTTTATTAGATTTTCAATAGACGCAGGCAGCTTCTCAAGTACTCTGCAATCTCTTAATAACAGTGTTTGTAAGTTGAAGAGAGAACAAACACATTCAGGTAACCATTTGATCTTCGTCTTTGACAAATTAAGGTACCTCAAATGCTTCAATTCGCCAACAGATGGAGGAAGTTCACTTATCTCGTAACCACTCAGTGATAGTGATCTGAGCCGTTTCAATTGTAACATCAAGCCATTCAAAACATCAACAGAAATGAAGTTACCAGTATACATTGCACTAACAGGTAGTGCCAAGAATGTACGCAAACTTTTTGCATGGTAAAACAAATCAAAACGCTTTGATACCTCATATTTGTAAGGAATGAATGATGAATGACGAGCCGATTCAAGTGCTCTGGAACGCTTGTTACTCTTCAAGACATCGTCCAAATTGAAGCAGGTCTCACCAGCAACATACGTAGCTAGATCATTAAGTAGGTCATGCATCACAAACCTTCCACTATTTTGACTCGACTGCTGGAAAAATGACCTTGATAACAAATCAGAAAAGTACTCTGCACCTAAATCTTCCATTTGCTTCTTTCCTTTTGTTTGTTGAAGAAATCCTTCTGCCATCCACAGCAGAACCAAATCATCCTTCTCAAATTCATAATCCTTGGGAAATATGGAGCAATAAGCAAAGCATTGCTTCAAATGAGAAGGGAGGTGGTGAAAGCTCAATCTTAGAGCCGGTAGGATTCCTTCTTCTTGTGGAAAATCCCAAATATTGCTTTCAGCTATTTCTTCCCATTCATCATACTGCAAATTGTTACGCAACATGCCACCAAGAGCTTCTGCTGCCAAAGGCAACCCTTTACATTTTTTCACTATTTCTATGGCAATAGATTTAAGATTGGGGTGCCCACCAAAATCCGCAGCTCCCAAGGCATGTCGGGCAAATATAGATAGGCAGTGATCGTATGACACCTCCTTCAAAAGGTAAGGTGAAACAGTACCCAATTTTGATGAAATACTTCCATCCCGAGTTGTGATGATAACAGCACTTCCAGGAAGTCCAGCTTGAAGAGGCTTGCAAAGATTGTTCCACTCCTGATACTCCACTTCCCATACATCATCTAAAACAATCAAAAATTTCTTCTGATACAGCTTCTCCTTCAATTTTACTTGAAGGGTATTGAGATCATCAGAATCACGAATATCTGCATGCATCGAGCCTAGAATCACCTTAGTTATGCTGCAAACATCTGAACTATCGGAAACACAAGCCCATGCTTTCAACTCAAACTCCTTAACTTGGTCATCACAATAGACAAGCCGAGCAAGAGTTGTCTTCCCCATACCTCCCATGCCTTGTATGGGAATCACAAGGACTCTGCCACCAGCATCACTTCCCTCCCGTCTCAATAATAAATCAAGCACAGCCTGTTTGTCTTCATCCCTACCGTAAACAAATGAGTCAATCAAAGAAGTTTGCGGCTGTCTCCCACTCCTTGAGGATCTTGCTCTTGCTATATTGTAGCTCCCTCCACCTTCCGTCAAGCGCAATAAATTCATGCTACTCAAGATTTCTTCTAATCTTGCAGTGATTTCCTTTATCTTGGACGCCAACTTAAGATTAGAAATAGCAACGCTTGGACGCAGACCAGTATGCCGGGAAGCAGACATGAATTTCCTCATCCTACTCCTACTTGAGCTGCTGGCTTGCGTTTCCTCCACCAAGTTGTGCTGCAAAGCATCTGTGGCAAACTCGTCGAGTATGTCCTCCACATCATAAACCAGGACTTCTAGCTGCCGTAGCCAGATTCCCACCATCTTGTTTGTCGCCTGCTTCTCTTCTGCATCTTCAAGAACTGCACGGATCTTGCCCAGTATAGTCTCCCACTTCTTGAGCTGACCATCTACATGCTTTTGGCGAGCAAACTGGAGCATTTGAGAGGAGGACAAATTCGTGAACATGGTCTGGAAGAAAGCACTTAGAACAGCTCCTCCAACAACCTCCATCAGATACAACTCGATTTTTCACAGGATTTGGAAGGGTAATGAAATAGCACGAACTAAATTACAGAAGCAGAAGCTGAACGAAGGAGAAGAGCTCCGCTGTACAATTTTGCGTATGTTTGTTCAATATGTCCAGTTGTGAAAGGTCTGTTCTGTGAGAAAAGCCGACGAAAAGTTCACAAGTGGGGATAGAAAACTTGTGTAACCTCTTGTTCAGACTAGGAACTGGTCAACTAAATGTGTTCCGAATAGCAAAAAAGAATACACCATTTGAGAAATTAGTATTCAAAAGCTCGATAAAAGGAATTACTTGGTGATATTAAGTCAAAGACTGAAACATAACTGGTAAAGTTCATAAGCTAATAATATTAGGAACCTAACCCCTCCTTTAGACCTACCTCCTTCTCTGTCAACTATCTACGTTGAGTCATTTTATATTGGTGGTGGGAAATTGAGTGTGATTTTAAACAATAAAAGATTGGAAAAAAATGCATTGACAGAGAATTGAAAAACAAAAGAATCCAAACAATAAAAGCATATATGTGACCTGCCACCATCAAGGGGCATGTAAAGACAGAATCAAGTCCCACCTAGTTAGCTGAATTGACATGACATGTCTCAACTGATTTAGCAAATTTGGAGCCCTAATTTCATCCCCAAAAATCATTCTGAAGATTCTAAGAGTTTCGATTCAGATGTTTCTTCAGAAAACAAACAATTTAAGCAAAAATAGTTGCCATAGAGAACGAATCAGTTGCGGAGTGGTGTACAAGAGAGATAGATGATTTACCTTTTGAAGAGGAAGGACATAAACAGGCACCAAGTCGTCGCCATTCTTGAAGTTGAAGCTTGGTGTGTTGACTGAACGCACTTTATGGTTGGTTGCTTTACTTTAGTTCAGATCAACATTGTTGTTTCTGAGTATCCACTTCCTACTCAACTAAATTAACCTATGAGCGATTTTTCTATTTTTTTTAATACAAAACGTGGTACATTTGCTTGGAACTTCCTCTTCTATTTAATTTTCCATAAATGGTTGTCGGTGTCAGAGCCAGCCTACCATTTGAGTCCCAACTCAATCCCCTTGATTCCTTGATTTCTACTTCAAGGATATTGAATTCGTGAAAGAATGGAATTTTGGGAATCAAATAAATATAAGCAATCTTTCTAGGTGCAACGTTAGACAAGTCCTAAATTTAGGAGTCTGACATTGATTGAGTTGTGCACATAAATCATTCAAACAAAAGTTACAAAACAAACCAATCATTCAAAAGTATTGGCCCATTAATTCAACTCATGTAGAATAGAACTAAACAAAAGGCGAGAAAATAATTCGTCCCTTGTAATTTTTGCTCATACAGTTGAGAAGGAATTTTAACAACCAAAATGGATGTGTTCAATGTTAGGCATTTTGTGCTACCAGCCATATTGGGCTTCTCCTTCAACCCACCTCTCTAATTCATGTCCATTTATGCTTCGCCTCAGATTACCGTGTCTAGCTATCTTCACTGTACTCGGGGTTCTCCTTCAATATCACAAACCCTTCCAGAATAGGCGTCAGGGGAATGTATCTGCAAAAACATAACACGATTAGTCTCTCCCATTACGGCTAAAGGCTTTTATGGCAGGCACATATTCAAGGTGAAAAAGATTCAAGTACTTTTCAGTGGCGAGTTCAGCTCTGTCACCGGCAGCAAGAAGTACTGGAGTAGAGTGTGTCTGGAAACCCGTAATGGTCTTGGGCCGACCTGCCTGGCCAACAACATCAACGGCTTGGCCCACTCGGACAGGCACCGACAGTGGTTTCAGATTCTCATCCACAGTCAAGAGCATTCGTGGCTGCAATAATATATATAAATATTAACAAGGGATAATGAGATTGCATGAAATTGAATGCATCACAAATAGATCACAAGGTTGACGAACCTGCATGGCCAAAACAAGGAAATAAAGAACATAATGATATTTCCCCAAGATGATGGCTTTCATATCAAGACAAGCATGCAACATTGTAATCAACCCAGCAAGTGCCATCCTGTAGGCAGACAAAAAAATGCATATTTAGAAGAATACAAGTCATCGGAGCTGGAGAAAACACTTGAAATCTCATAATCCAATGGCTGTACTATTTAGATTTTCTGAGCAAAAAGGCAACTTACGGAGATAATAAGAAGCGCTCTGAATGGTATGGGTTAAGAGTCAACAAGCCTTTCCCCAAGTGGACAAGACCTTGAGCAATCCGTACCTGCACAAACAAAGCAAATTGGAACACTCTTCCAACGAAAAGATGGCACATCCACTAATGGAAAAATTATATATTGATTGATAAAAAGCATTACACAGAATAGGAGGCTGGCATCTTTGTAGTAATAGCTCGAAAGATTGCGCAGCATTCCAGCTATTCTGGCATTGTTGGTTCCTGCCCCAATCAAACCCAAGGAGATGACAGCAGCCTGCAAAATCCAGAAAAAACTGCGGCTTAAGCACTAGCAGATGGAATAACAACCAACACAACCATGGGTATTAAGAAAGCTAGCTCCATTATCTTACCATTGCCACTTCAGAATCTGTATCATGGCTAAGTCTGCTTAATGTGTCCATAACATTGACCTGTTTGGATCAATCAACAAATTAGTGGAGGCACGCAAAAAAAACGACAATCATCAACTTACAAGTACACCTAAAAGTCAAAACTATTGTCGAAGGGAAAAATGCACTACAAAGATTATGATTTACAGACAACAAGGGAACTTTTTTGGTTCATTTCTTTTCAAGTTGATTAAAAAAAGTCAATTCAATCAATTTGAGTGCAGCTCTCTTTAATCTGTTTGCCAAGCCCCCCTCAACTGAACCCCATAACTTCCATCAAATTAATTATGATACACAGTAATGTAGCTATCTTATAGAAGACAAACTCAAGAGTGCTCTGGACTAAATATATTACCTTTGGGTTTGAAATGCAGAGAAGACCAAGAGCTAAAGGAACTGCTCGCCGTATATTCTGCTCTCCATACTGCAAAAGATGCTCTAGCGAACGAATTGCCATCTCCTGACCCAACTCTTCAGCCATTGCTACCATAGCAATACCAAGCACAGCAGGCCCCTGATGGGTTTCACCTTTCTCAAGATGTTTTGCACAATGTCCAAGAAGGGTTTGGACCTGCCAGAATAGAGGATAAGTTATTTTTCAAACTAGGAATAAGTTCAATTCCAAGTATTGATCATTGGCTCCAGTAGTATACCTTGAGAACATTCCCAGTTCCAGCATATGCACAGGAGAGAAGGGTCATGTCACAATACTTTCTAATCTTTTCGTTGAATGTCTTAGACACTTCTGCAGTGGCCTCAACGCTTTCCTGTTAAGAGACAAAAAAGGAGATGCATAATTAGAATGACGAGTATAAAACTACCCAATTTTATGAATCTGTGCTATTTCTTAATAATGGTAATTCACAAAACAAAAACAAAAAAAGGAAAGAGTAAGTAAACTGGAATTAGAATTCACAAAGAATCAAATGAAAGACTGCAAATTACCTGCTTCCCAAGGTATAGAAGACCAAGGCCAAGAGGCAAAAGCCGGGTTAGAGGCTCTTCCAGTTCTGACTCACTTCTGTCCATTAATGCGAAGATGATGGCCTGAGCAACCTCTTCATTGCAGGATCCCACATATACCAAGCCCAATGTGATGGCAGCGAAGGCAATCACGTCGAGGGGGGTTTTGGCATCTCCAAGTAAAGGTGACAACTTACTACGTATCTGAGAAGAATTGAAAGTTAGCTTTAAGGATAATAGCCCCATCAGAAAAGTAATAAATTTGCGAACAAAGAGAAATGATCTACCTGCTCATTCTGAGAACCGGCATATGCCAGTCCCCAACCCATAATTGCACCAATTCGTATAGAAGAGTCTTCCCTACCAATAAATTCATCTAAGAGTGCTAGTGCCTAATAAAAGTAAGTCCATGAGATCATGAGATAATCTACACAGTTATATAAAATGTTGCATACTCACAGAAAACATAAACGGCACTTACAGGATCACAATCATCCTTTATACCACAGTTGACAATACCAACTCCAAGCAGTGCACCAGCAATTACATGGTTGTCGTTGCTATGGAGATACTTATCAATTTGTGCAAGACCAGATTGCACATCCCATAGTGAAATCATACCCTATCAGAGAAGAACAATTAGAACCTTAGGTACCAGAAAATCTGCAATAACAGAAATACAAATACTGTTCTAAGGGAAAGCATACCAGACTTGCTGCAGCACTGGTCTTCCCATGTTCTTTATTTTTGAAGAGCCAGTTTCCAGAAGAACCACCACTTGATGCTTCTGATGGGACTGTCATTAACTTGTCCTGCAATGGCAGAAAAGGGCAATGAATGTCAGGAATGTCCACAATCATTTTCTTGCAAAAGAAATACAGCACGCATCTTACCTGACCAAAGCCTGCATTAACAAATGCATTAACGAATGTAGCAGCCAAATTCTGCCTTGCTGAATCAACACTAGCACCAGCACTAGCACGCCCATCAAGCAAGTGCGCCTAAAAAAAGAGTAATTTACAAGATAAGATATTGTGCGCAAACAAGACAACCATTCCAGCATGCTGCATTATATAGATAGCGTAAGTTCGAACCTTATAGATATCTTCAGGAGATTTGGCCTCCATCACCTCAATGTCGCGAGCAAGAGTAAGATAACCTTCACTTAATTTGCTATTATTGATGATCTCTTGTAGTTGTTCTCTTTCACCATCATCTGCGACCATCTCATCGTCAAGCACAAATGTAATACCCTGTAGGAAAGATCCATCAAGTAGCACAGAATCAGTATCATCCCAAGAAAGAGGTCAAACTAATGGCATCATTTCCTTTACATACTAATGATCTTCAAGAAAATTGAGTTCAGTAGCAACTTCCAAGGAATTAAACAAAAGACGCAAATGTCTGTTGCCATGTCCATTGGCTCCTGAACAAGTTTACTACTAAACTAACCCTCACCATCTCTATAATGTTCAAAATTTAGAGGTTACATGATATGTGCTGTTCTCGAGTGACAAAAACGAAACATATGTTGAACTTTCAGGAAACATGGAGAACAATTTAGGTTATCATACTCATTTATGTTACAATACTGCTTAGACTTGAATGCACACAATCTTGATAGTCATTTTCTGATTAAATGTTCTGGTCAATGTCATTATAGATTGATGATACAGATGTGGTTTTCAAAAATATAAAGAGGCCAGCACAGTTGATAGCTATTTCAGCCATACAGATAAATACACATAATAAAGCAAGTCCAAATCACACAGAACTCGAGACTTACATGTCTAGCAATCATGTAACAGAATTGTTTCTTCCTGACCAGATCATCACAGGAAGTAAAGACCTGACTGACGTACTGCAGAGTGCATAGTTCAACCAGTTAGAACAAAGAGTTATATGAGTAGTGTTCAGTATAATTTACTTATAATAAATAACTGAATTCCTATTATCCAAATCCATGACAAACTCAAACCTGCAAGTTATCTAGGTACAATGCAATCTCAAGTGCTTTTGGATATTCTTCAAACTTGAGATAGATCATGTATGCTATATCCAAAACAAGCATATCATCAGGTCCAGGAAGGTATCTGCAAGATAGTGCAATTTGAAGGCCAAAATAATTAAGTGCTCTATGAAGCAAAAGCAAATATAAAAGTAAATAAATAAATTGTACATATCCATAAACTTGTTTAATTGTTATCTCCTTCCAGCTTCATGTTTTCATAAATAACACAACCACTGTAATTTAAAAGTGAATTTTACCACATGCTTTTCACAGAAAGAAATGAATTAGTAAACATGATAGCCAGTGATGAAGTTATATAAAGAAAAAGGGTGAAACCCAAATGCAAGTATAAGATAACTTAGGAACTTATTCCCAGAAGCATGTTTAAACTGCCATACCTTGCTGAACTGGTGAGGTATAGACAGGTCCTCTTGAAATTCGTGCTGTCTACATGTTCAACTAGCAGATCAAGGTCCTCAACCTAGATAGCACGAAAGAATTATTAACTTTGGAAAAGGAGTCGAGAGTATACAGAAATGTGATTCACAAAGTGAGATTATCAAATACCTCCATTAAAAGATCAACAGCCTCAGGCTCAGCATTGTGCTGCAACAAGCAACATGATAAAAAAAGTAGTAGAAATTAATGAACAGATCCCTTTACTCATCCAATAATACATGTATAGTATGATAAGCCGGATACTAAATATATGCAGCAATCACAAACTTGTAACCCTGTCATACCTTCATATGAAACGCAACAATTTGTTGAACAAGCTCCATCAGGTCATCAATAGGAGCCTCTTCAGCCTGTGATGGGGAGATGTTAGGAGCAAGAATACTATAATGGAATTATGAGAGCCTCCTCCTAACAGTTAATAATAGAATAAAACGGAGAGTAAAAAACCCCTCCATGATATATATTATGTTAATGTTTGCACTGTTAAAAAATAGTAGATAAAAAAAAAAAAAACTGAAATAAGCAAATAACATTGTTTACCCTATAATTCCAAAAATCTAGGAACATATACTATTGCCTTGAACTCTATGCACCTAAACATGGAACATTTTCTACCAAATGAATGATGAAAACTAAACTAAACCCTAGTTAATTAATAAAATTATCCAAACATTTCAAAGGTTTGAAAGACCAACCTGCCGCTTAACATACTCTTGAGAGATTTCTCCAGCTAAATTCCTAATTACAAAAAAAAAAAAAAATTGATAATAAGGACAAATATAAACCAATATGTGACTTTCAAATGAATAGACATACATGGACCACAACTTATCATACTTTACCTCACATATTCATGACCCCAAGAACCAATATCACCTTCAGAACCTAACAATCTGTACTTCAAGCTCTCCTGGAAGAGTCAAACAGCCAACTTAGTGCTTTCAATAGGGAAAGTAAGGAAATGTTTAGATACACCAAAAACTGGATAGGATAGAGAAAAATGTAAGCTTTACATGAAAATGTATGAGAATGCATAAATGACTAGTGATATCACAAATACTTTAACGGGTGACAAAGAAAATATGCATGACAACTAGATGCACATACCATACACATAATCATTAATAACAAAACCAACCAAAAAGCAAATATCCCTATTAGTAATGTATAGTAGATGAATAAGCCATACCCGTTCTCCTTCTGCAGACATAGTGAGTGCCAAAACTGAAAGTATATCAGCTAGTAATTTCTGCATTCAAGAGAGTAAATGTTAAACATAAATGGAAGCAGATATCAAAACATGCACACCAAACAAACAGTTTATACCTTCAAGTCAGAATCTGACATAGTTTCATAATATGCTTTCAGTGCCCCATAATGAGGGCGGAGAAACTTCAATGGCTTTGGCACAGAGGTCATTGAGCTAGTGGATGTCCTTATTTCTTGTCTGTAAAAAGAAACAATGCAAAATAATCAGACAATTAAATTCTTAAAAAAGTTTAAGTCAATGGAGGATTTTCTCTTCCTTGTCATCAACATACAAATGGAAGAAGGATTATTACCTCATACTCTCAAGAGCGACCTTCTGCAACCCAGGATCGGGATCTTGAACCCTCTCAACATATAATTCCAGTTGTTGCTTAAGTGCCAAATCTTCATCCGACTGTATATGAGTTCCAGACCCAAGTTAGTTTAAGATTAACTTGTCAAGAAAACAAGTTTTCAGGAAAGAAAAAACATTTAGGAGTTGCATTGTCACATTAGAATAGAAACAAAACGAAAAGTTCACCTAAGTAAGCCACATGCAAGTTGGTGTAATTCATTGCCCAGAAAAAACAGTGAACATATAATTCAAATTAACTATTCATTCTCCATTTACCTACGCTAATCTAAGAACACCGAAAGGTAAGGCCATTGCCAACTTCACATCATTGAGCTAGGGAAACAGTACACCTTGACTTGGGGTAAATTCAAAGAATTCACTCAGCCTTCAATTCTAATTTAAGATAAATACCAGGTACAAATTGAAAAAAAAAATCTCCTGCACCTCAGACTTGAGGTAAGTTCAACCAATTTGCTTAACTCCCTATTCTAATTTTTGATAAAAACAAGCTCTTTATAGAAAAGGGGAAGAAAAAACTCTCCTTCAACTTACGGAAACCCTCCAACACAATAAAATCCTCAATTATTCAACTTTTTTGTCCATCACGCTCAAATCTAGCATTTACACTCTCTCAGCGAAGAAACATATTATTGATAACATACAGGAAGTAACCGAGAAACCAAAACCCTAATTTTTCACAACAATGAGTTTAAAATCCAAAGCCCTAATCGCATCAGGAAAAAATCAAGACTAAGAAAAGAAGAAACAGACCAGATCCTCATCTTTCTTCTCGTCCTTCTTCTTGGGGTCCTTGGCCGGCACCTTCGCCGGTGTCTCCTCCCTTACTTCGCTGGTGCCAGCCGCATCTTTGTTGCTCTGATCTGGCGCCATATCAGCTCTTCGGAGAAACCCTAAAGTCGACGAAGAAGGAGAAGCTGTTAGGTTTCCTCTCGCTCAAGCAACGCTCAGATTTGTGGAAAGTTGGTCTCACTCTTTTTCTTCTCTGCTACTAAACTTCAATTTTAACTGTGCTCTGTTTTTTATATATATAGATGATGTAACTTATCGTGGTATTTTCAGGAATTATATCATCTTTTGTTTTAAGAAAATAATATATCATATTTAAGTAAAAGAATTCAAAAAAAAAAGTAGAAGAATTTAAAATTAAAATAAATAACTTAGAATAAATGTTTACAAATTTAATATTTACCCTCATATATTAATTTTGTTAATGAAACAAGGTCCAAAAATTAATTTTCTCATTATCAAAAAAAAAAAAAATCTCCAGAATATCCCTAGTTAATTTTTTTTATATAAATGACATGTAATTTTGGACGAAGAAAAATATGGGCCAAGTTTGTATTTACAGACAGTGCACTCCAAATACCAATGCACCAATGAAGCAAAACTTAGGGCCCAACTTGTTTGGGTAAAACACAGACTTGGGTCCTAAATTCAGGAAATATAAATAATCTGAAAAGGCCCAACTTGTTTTAATAACGAACATTGGCCCTACGTTTTGCAAGCAATATTGGACTTAACGGGCTAATATATATTGGGCCCAGATTTTAAATTAGCCCAATATTGTTCCCTCATTTCATTTTTTCCAAAACCAAATCCCAACAAGACTTGAAGTTGCACATATTACTCTGAATTGTTTCACTATACAAAAGTTGGCACTTATGCAACTTATATTGTGAAATTGTTTTGTGAAAGAAAGCTAGTGGTGATTTTGGCATAGCCTGACAAATTGGGTTGACACGACATGATTTAAGTAGGTTTGAGTTTAGTATTATTAGGTTCATGTCGAATAATTCAACTTGTTTAATAATTAAGTTGTGTTCGTATCAAACCCGTTTAATTAAACGGGTCATAAATAAGTCGCGTAACTGGTTCATTGACTCAACTATTTAAAGATAATGTGTAATTTTGTAAAATTATCGTGTAAAGAATTACTTATCTAAGTTAAACATGACAAATATATCGGGTGTTGTCGAGTCAATATCAACCCAATTATATGAACTTCTCCAGTCGTGTCATGTAGTTTTGAACTCAACTGTTTAATTGTGATAGTTGTGTCATATTATGTCAATCCACTCATAAAAAGGTCGTGTTCATGTTGTATTATCCAGCATGTTTAATATACAGATCAAGTTCGGGTTAACCTATTTTGCATAGTACTAAACTTTTAACACGATACGAACATGATACGTGATTGTGTGAACATAAATTGTCACCTCTATCGCCAATAGCATATAGATTAGTAATATGGATTTTCTTTTAGGATGTGCAATATACTTGTTCCATTAACAACCAGATTTATGTAACATTCATAATAACCTTAGGGGTTACTTTGAGAGAGAGAGAACAGGACAGGCATGCAGACGGCAGCAATGATTATAGAACGTAGTGCCGAGCACCAATAATAGCTCAGTGTGTGATTAATTACTGTGGTTGGTAAGTTTGGTGACAAAAGAAATCATCCATATTTGTGAAGAAAGTTCCTTCCCTCTACTTTCATTTGTTTTTGTACTACCCATTCATCATTCAACATTGTTCTACTACTCAAGTGACTTTACCAAATTAATTATTTGGATTATCAAAACTCATCAAAATAGTTGTGTATGTTGTTTGATGCGTCCTGGTGATCCAAGATCAACAAAAAAATTCACACGCGTACTGTTGTAGACGTCTTCGTCTAGTTCCATTGACAAACATGTATTTTCAAGTTTCTTGAGTTGGTTGTCCAAAAACCGAGATATCAATAGCGAATTGTTTGGTTAGTCACAGTGATACTCGAGTTTCCTTCTAACTACGCGTTCTTTCATGCAAGACCTAACATCTAAGATTGGCAGCTTGACAAGCTCTATCCCAAATCTTAGAACATCAACACCCTTATTCTAACACGTGGACGTGAAGACAAAACATTCAGATTGTGCAAGATTGATATCCATATGTTGAGATATGATATTAAACTGAATTGGGTTCTATATATAGTTGAACTGTTATATCTAATCCAATTCTTATAGTATTTGATTGAAGCAATTAGTTTAAAGGGAACATAATGCAGCAAGATAATTCGGTGCCCAACTATTTTGTACACTATTAAAGAACTTGACGACGTCCATAATCACATATTTAGCTTAGAGGAAGCATCTAGGCAAATTCCTTAAAAACTTGTAGATGTCAATTGTCAAGCCATTGATGAAGTTAGCTAAACTAGCTAGCTAGCTACCATATTTAGTTCTTTGGATGCCATTGGCACCAAAGTAAAAGACATAGGAAAGGAAAAAGGAAAAGTTAGGTACTTTCTTGGATTTGCCCGCCAAACCTAAAGCCTAATTAGTAAATTACTTCATTTCCTGCAAAATGTTCATCATTCCAAGAAACTGTACCTAATTGCGAGTCTCGAAATTCACTGTTGTAATTTTGCGACAAGATTATATGCTGATCATTGTTGTTTTCTCGGATCTTGCGAACTCTATTGTTACTATAATCAAACAGAAACATATATTTTTCAGAGAGATTCATATAATTTTAACAGCTAGAACATGCCATTGTATAAACACTCCTTTATAATTATCCTCCAACAGCAACTGCATGCAAGAAACTAGACAAATGGAGCAAAGAAAAACACATAAAAATCAACATAATTTATCAGTCTATCTTTAAAATTATATCCAATTCCAAGCTTTTTCTCTCATTCTCATTGTCACTCTTCTCTGCAATGCACAATCAAGGCACGTACCCTGCTTTGTTCTGCTGGTACTTTTCGTACTCTTCCATGGTGTCGAACTCATATTTCTCATTGTTCAATCCTTGACCTTCATTTGATCCGGTGCTGCTCTCTCCCTGCTGCTCTGTCTCGTACCCGCCCACGTAATTGTCATCGTTGTTGCTCTCACTGCTCGCATACCCGTTATTGTTGTTGTTGCTGCTGCTGCTGCTGCTGCTGTAACCATTGTTGTTGGACATCAAGCTCTCTCCGGCGAGCCCCTCGTTGTTAGCGTTGTAATTGTTGGTGTTCTCGTTGGAGGGATCGTAGTAGTACTTGCCATTCTCCATGAATCTCGTGTCGCTCATGCCCTGCCTCTCAGTGTTGGTATTGTAAGTGGAAGTGTAGCCATTGTTGTTGGTGTTGGTGTTGGTGTTGTAAGTGGAAGTGTAGCCATTGTTGTTGTTGTTGGTGTTGGTGTTGGGAACGTAGCCATAGTTGTTGGTGTTGGGAACGTAGCCATAGTTGTTGGTGTTGGTGTTGTAAGTGGAAGTGTAGCCATTGTTGTTGGTGTTGGTGGACATCAAGCTCTCTCCGGAGAGACCTTCATTGTTGGTGTTGGTGTTGTAGTTGTTGGTGTTCTCATTAGAAGGATCGTAGTAGTACTTGCCGTTCTCCACGAACCTCGTGTCGCTCATCCCCTGCCTCTCAGTGTTGGTGCTGTAGCCATTGGTGTTGGTGTTGGCGTTGGTGTTGTAGCCATTGGTGTTGGTGTTGGTGCTGGTGGACATCAAGCTCTCTCCGGTGACCTCTCCATTGTTGGAGTTGGTGTTCTCATTAGAAGGATCATAAAAGTACTTGCCGTTCTCCATGAACCTGGTGTCGCTCATTCCTTGCCTCTCAGTGTTGGTGTTGGTGTTGTAAGTGTTGGTGTGTCCACTGAGTCTCTCATTGTTGGTGTTGTAATTGGCCATCAAGCTCTCACCATTGAGCCCTTCACTAGGGGTTTCATTACCATCCTCAGATTCATCTCCAAATTCTCCAGATTCGTGTCCAAAAAGGCCATAGCCGCTTCCACTCTCGGACTCAACTGGCGCAGAAGCAGGGGAAGCTGCAGGCTCCTCTGCAGCAACAGTACTGGTGGACACATTGGAGGTCACATGAGTGACCTTGCTAAAGAACTTGCTGTCTCTGCCATGGACTTGGAGAGAAGAAGAGAAGAGCACTACAAGGAGCAAGAGGCCAAAGGAGAGGTGGGTTTTTGCTGGGGAAGCCATTGGAGCAAAGAGAAAGTGGCTCTGTAGTGGTGTTTGCAAAATGGTGTTGCTCTGTTTTTTTATAGAGTGAGTATTTTTATTTTCTTATTCTTGCATAAATGGCCGGCTAATTATGCGCGGATTGAGGAAAGGGAAGGAGGTTGTGGGGCCAGAAATATAATAGATGATAGTGCACGCTGCATGTGCAATGGAAGGACCTAATGGTTATGGGTTTCTACTTGTAACAAAGACATTAGAGGGTCACCAAAGTTTTTCTGGCTAGATAGTTTAAACGCTTTTTATTTTACTTGAGGTCTTGAATGCGAGCTTTTAAGCCGACGGTAAGGGGTAAGATGAAATTTTGGGTTAAAAGGGACCGACAGTATGGGGTAGGACGAGGTTTTGGATTAAAAGGAAGTGTTACTCATGTTGTCTAACTCAACTGATAAATAGGAAAAAACATTAGAGAGTCAAAAGGTAGTACTCCCTCCGTCCTAAAATGAGTGTCTTGTTTGTCTAAATTTTTTGTCCCAAAATGAGTGTCCTGTTTCTA
>JAYMTF010002404.1:0-18374 GCA_036897485.1 Pelargonium nanum | reverse complement strand
CTTTATATATATATATATATATTTTTTTTTTTGACAGGTTATATATATATTTTATATTTTTTAAACTAGGTCAAGAATAAATATTAGGTTTTGTTTGAGATTTTCTTAAAGAGAAATTGTACTTAATAATATTGAATTTTCAAGATTTTCGTTTAACTCCAAAAATGTTTAAGCATTGTAACTAATCTTTTCACACATATGTGTCACATGACCTGCAGTTGTGCTAAATTCATGTTGCTCTTCTACTATGAAGTTCTATCTTATTTGTGGGGATCTTTAGCTCTTTGTTTTTATCGATCCTGCAAAACAAAAATCGTTCATTTGGAACAGTTTCTCTGACACCCTAGTCAATAAGTGTGCAAGAGTTTATCCTGTCTTTTATGAGGAAATGAGCTTCTTACCTCATTTTTAAATTGATTCGCTCTATTTATATTACTTTTTAGGATGTGGATCGCGGACGCTATTCTCACTGGTTGTTACCCTTTATGGGTGACAACCAGTTCAGTCACTTGACACTTGCTCCTATTGTCATTGGGCACTCTGTTGGTTTTCTACCTACTAGAGTGTTCTATGATAGTATAAGCGACCACTGTAAAACTTGTGAAAGTTTTGATTGTACATTTGTCAATTGCTTCTTTGCTCAAGTTTTGAAAGATGGAACACGGTAAAAAACATTCTCGGTCTTTTTTATCGATATCTTCATTGACGATTTTGCACTTGATTCTGCGACTTGGTCATTACCACCTACAGTTTTGACCGTGCCTCACATTGAGATTGTTCCTTCCGTTGTGAAATTGGAGGTTTTTTTTTAATGATTTTTCATTTGTTTCTCCTTATATCGGTGGTATGCTCGTCGCTCTCTCATCCGTTGGACCTACTATTGCCCGCCCTTCTCTCGATGGCCTTGTGAATCGATTAAATTCCTTCAAGTCTTTATTTTAAAAATAAAAACATAAATAAATTCATTCAACATTTTATTCTATCTCCTACTAGTTTTTTTTTTTCCTTCCTTTTTTGTAACCTCCCAATTCTAAAGTAGGGTTTCCAAACAAGGCCTTAGGCCTTAAATGCAAAACCAAAACCAAAACCAGGTCTAAGCCCAAGACCCAGAAGATAGATAATAGTAGTACTAATTATACTAGGAATGGGAAGTACAACTAATCATTGCGTAATCTCAAAATCAGTGCAACCATACGACGCCGCATCAGCAACTCTTATCCCCATTCGTATTCGTTAACAACTCTAACCACTCTGCAAGTCGCGTTCCATATCGGTTCCACCATCAGCAACAATGTCGTGGCTAGCTCGATCCATCGCCAATTCTCTCCGTCTCGACGACGACGACGAAGACGATGTCGATTCCAATGCCGGCGCACCAGATTCGCCGCTCAATCCCAAACCGCAAGACGACGACGACGATGCTCAACAACCCCTATCGTCACCGTCCTCGCCGGCATCTTCGTCCTCAACTCCCAACGCCAGAGGCGTCAAGGAGGACCTCTCTGAGATCACCAAAACCCTAACCCGCCAATTCTGGGGTGTCGCCTCCTTTCTCGCGCCCCCTCCGGAACCCTCCTCGCCAGGTCAGATCTCCGATCCCCATTCCGATCAATCGCTTCCTGTGGAGCCTTCGGATCAGGAGGATATTGAGGAGGCAGTGATTGCCGGAATCCGGAGCGATTTCGCGGAAATTAGTGGGAGAGTGAAGCTCGGGATCTCGAAGCTGTCGAGTAACATAACGGTGTCGGAGATTTCGAAGATCGCTTCCAATTTCCTTCAGCTCGTATCGGATGAGGGATCTCTGGAGAAGTACGAGTCTGTCGGCGTGACGGAGGAGGTGTTAGCGTTTGTGAATAATATCGCTATGCATCCAGAGACTTGGCTGGATTTCCCTGTGCCTGATGAAGATCATGATGACGAGTTTAGTGGTATGTTTTCAGGGGTTTTCAATTGCGTTTCTTGTATTTCAAGTTAATTTATTTGCTGTTTTGTATTAATTTTATCTGCACACGAAACAATTGTGGCTTCAATTATGTGGCATTTCTATCATTGAACTGATTTGGGATGCAAAAGAGCTATTGGGGTTTTTGTATATTTGGTTTCCTGGTTGGCTTAGTATAGTTGAGTACTTGTTTAACTTTAGCTTTCCGAGTATTATTCCTACTATGCTAGTATACTACAAATGATGAGTTATTGGTTACTGGGTGCAGGCATAATTGTTGTGTTACATTGCGCTGAAATTATTCAATTTTCCTCACGCAGTAGAGGAATTATGTTTCCTAACTGTATTTGCTACTTCTTCGCTTATTAACTGTAATTTGTGCTTTCTTGTTGTGGGATCGGAGTGGTGTTCTAGTTATTTTTACCTTGGGATCCTTAACAATGTAGAAAGAAATTATCATGCTAACTAACTTTTGCTATTCATTGATAATCTTATCTTAGTTATCAATATTGGAATCTTTTGTTAATCTTGTATGTCTTAATTGCCCAACCTCTTGTTTTTCCTCTGTAAGAATGACTTGCAAAGTTGGTTAAGCTGATATGCAATTATGCATTCAACTTATTATAGCCAGATATGCTTATAGTGTTATTACACATATGCCAGTTACTAGCTAGTTTGCTACCTAGATGCCTTTATGCTATCTGAGTACTAATTTTCTGCCTACGTGCCTTCTAAATAATTGTATACTAAACTCAGAACCTTTGTTAACGCATCCTTTGCGGAAACTAGGAGCATTAATGTTGATTGCATTTTTCTCATTTTCATGGTTGCCTTGTTATTTGTATCACTTGAACCTCATCATATCATGTTGACATGTCATATTGTATACGATTCATGCTAATGTTAACTATATGTTCATCTTAATTTTTAGATTTTGACATGTCTGATGCCCAACAAGAGCATGCTTTAGCTGTTGAACGCCTTGTGCCAAGATTAGCTGCTCTCAGGATGGAACTTTGCCCTGGATATATGAGTGATGGTTGCTTTTGGAAGATTTACTTTGTGCTTTTGCACCCTAGACTTGATAAACATGTTGCCCTACTTTTGTCAACACCCCAAGTAAGTTGATTACAAAAAAGACAACAAATTTCTGTTTAACGTCATTTTTATTGTTGTCCTTTTTTTTATTGATTGTAGAGCTTTCTGTAAGTAGGCTAATCATTGAATTTCTGATGTTTTAGTTTTCCTAGCATTTTTGCAAGAACATTTGCTTGTGCTAAGGGCTGCTAACCTGCTCACCTGCTAACCTGCATTACTTATATCTATGCAGATAATGGAAGCCAGGGCATTGTTGACACGCGATTTACGGAACCGAACCAACCCTTCTTATCCAAAAGAAACTGCCAGTTCAGCACTTGAAGAGCGTCTTTCTGTGCCATGTGTTCAATCTGAGTCACAGCCACTAAAGATATCTGCTGTGGAAGCAACTCCTTCAACTATAGTGTCTGATTCTGAGATGGACAAGCATGCAGTTCAAAGTACTGAGATTCGAATTATTGACAAGTCCATAATTGAGGAGAAACCAGTGAACCAGACTAAACACAGTGATTCATCATCTGAAGACGAGAATGATGATTGGTTGAAAGAAGATACTTCTGAAACAGTTGGTGTCAACAGAACGACCATACCTATTGGGAATGACGAGGATGTTTCATTTAGTGATCTTGAGGATGATGATGAAGATGCCCCTGCCAGTTATAAGAAAGATGGCTCTGACTCTTCAGCAAAAGACTCGCGGGATTGGGTTCAGTTGGGCAGAAGCTCCACTGACTCAGCTAAGGATATTAATCCTGCTGCGCAGGTAAGTTCTCCTAACCCTGAGAACAAGGAATCTAATGACTGGCTCAATGTTGATGACATTGATGTTATTTGAGGACACAATCAATGCTTATGGGGTTTATTTGCTTTACGTTCTCCTTGTGAATAGTTGCGCATGGTTTACTAGTCTAAATTAGGCTTGGTAACCACACGTTTGTACATAAAGCTTCATTTAAGCTGGATGATCATTTTAGATTTTACATATGAAATGTACTTTTATGTGTAAATTCAGTACCCCATGAAGTAATGTCATAATTATTCAATTCTGATATTGCGTGTTGTTTGTTGCTTTGAATAAGAGAAGCTTCAGTTGAAATTTATTTATGGCTATATGTGTGTTTGCATTTGGAATTTTGTTGAAGTTTCTTTGCATCTTACAGGTATCCTAAATGGCTATAGAGTTAGGGCCTTAGCTGTGTGTTGATTTTTTAAGTTTGATCTTTTTTCACATCATTTCAGATCAGCATATTTGAAATGCATTTTTAAGTTTGTTCTCCCATATCATACTGGTGCAACTGGGGAAGTCACTCCTCTTCTATCCCTTTACATGTCAAGTTGGACCATCTGAAAGTGATTACATTTAGCACGAGAGAATACATTTTCACATGATCAATATCAAGTCTTTGTAAAAAACAAAATTAGAGCCACAAGCCATGTTTTATACCTTACAACTTCATTGCATTCATTTTGTTTTCGCACAAAACATATTTGTATCCCATTGGCATTGCATCTCCTAGTGTTTGATCTACCTGACCGGACACTTCTCGATTTTCAAGTGAAATCAATCGTTTCATCATTTTTTTTTCTTCTAATTTGACCAATCATTTTTTTTTCTTTTAATTTGACCAATCATTTTTTTTCTACACTTATAGATAAATTTAGTTTCAATGTCATCGTCTCAATACATCATTTTAATTACATAATTATATACAAAAGTGCAGTCGATATGACCGTACCCAATAGGTTCTACTCCTATTTTCTTTTTCTATTTTTCTCGGGTGAGGCGGGGAGTCTTGGAGGTTATCTAACGAGACAAGGAGTCTTAATGAAACCCGTGAATAAAGGAAGAAGAGAAAGGAGATAGAAACATACTACCTTGAAGCTTGAAGACTCCATGGTCATGGATTTTGCTTCTCTGACTACCCATAATGGTACCCTTACAAGTTATTCAACTTGTATGCCTAGAAACACAATATGGAGAGGACCAAAATGACATAAAAGATGGGAGGGTCTATACTTCCTCTAACACATCAAACTCACCTTGTAGAATAAGACAAGCTCATGTGGTTACATATATCTTCTTATTAACCGATTTCATGAAAAAAAATCCCAAGTCTAAACAAAGACTATTTAGTTTTATAAGATACCAAAATATTGGGCTTTGTATGTTGCCCAAATATCAATGGGCTATAGGCCCATTAAGATTAATGGTATCATCTCTCTTTAGTCATACTCGTAACAGTAAACTTGATGATTACATAACAAGTTACAAGTTGGATTCGAAATGAATAAACCTTACATATCACAGTTTATTGGTATTAATAATACAAATTAATTCTATCATGTGTGCTGATAGTTATTTATTGAAGAATTTCAGTTTTAAATAAAACAAATTTTAATGCGTAGAGAATCAAATCGACAACGAGAAACAAATAAATGCATAAATAAAATCCTTTATCTAAAACCATGTAATTATGTTCGTTAGCAAACTCATGGATTGATACAACTAAAAATTCTAATTAGGAGATACATTTAAAATCAACAAGTTGGAGAGCATTATCATTATTATTTTTTTATCAATTGAGCTACACAACAGGAATAACTCTTTCCATTAAACCCCACCCCATACTGTCAGCAAAAAAACTCAAACCCGAGATTTCAAAAGAGATCTGAAGCGGTTGAATAGCTTGGCCCGACCTGCCTTGATAGTTGGAGAGCATTTAATCCTTCAAACTTGTGTGTCATGGGCAGCTTCAAGTTCGCTTGTTAGCAATTACAACACAAGGCCCATATGTAGAATTGGTAGTTGAAAAGCAATTACAACACAAGGCCCATATGTTAAATTGGTAGTTGAAAATGAAGCCAGCCTCAATAATAAATATCACTTCTTCTTCCCATCCGCATAGCCGAGAGAGACACAGAGACACAAAGCCACTTCCTTTTCTGCACGGAACCCATACCTTCACCATCCTCTGCTACGTCTTCTTCGTCATCTCTCTCTGCTCTATCCTTCACAATATCAATCCCATTCCTTCACATTCAAGCAACCCTTTTGCTGTTTCAAGAAACCCACCTGCTCTGTTTCATCTTCTGTTGATGTAAAGCTCTGTTCCAGACACTCCGGAGGAAGAAGACGATAGTGAACTCTAAACACAGCCCGTGTGTTTTTATTCGTTGGAAAAAGGTGAGTTTTTCTTATCTTTTTTCAACCAAAACAACAAAACACAGATCGGATTCAGTCTCTCTTGCGAAGTTGTGTTCTCTTTTATTGTTCTTAATTTAGCTCTTCTCAGAAACCAGAGTAGATCTTGGTGTGAGCTTGTTTGCTACTTTTCTATGGACCTCCAAATTGTGAGGAAGAAAAAATGGGCTCTTCTTCTTGCTGCGTTTGGTTTCACTGGCTATGGGGTCTATAAGGTTTATCACTCTGCTTCAGTGTCTCAGAAGAGACAACGGTTGATTAAAATCTTTGGTGCTCTGGTTTCGATTACAGAAGCCGTTACTGATTCTGCCGAGGCAATTGGGGTCGTCTCGAAAGATCTGAAAGAGTTTCTGCAATCTGATTCTGACCAAATACCCAACAGCTTGAAGCAGATTTCAAAAATTGCGAGATCGGAAGAATTTTCTCACTCTATAATCAAGCTCACACAAGCTCTGACCGTGGGAGTCTTGCAGGGTTATCGATCCCACTCGAGAGCTAGTGGCGATGAAGATGGAGCTTGTCCCGGCTCCACTGTCACAGAGAAGGTCATGAACAAGCTGTTTACTGATGCTGGCTCTGGTTTTGCTTCTGTTGTGGTAGGGAGTTTTGCTAGGAACATGGTTATGGCTCTATTTTCTGATGGTGATGGTAATGGTAGTGAAACCAATCATGTCCCCAAATGGGTCAATGTGGTTTGTGCTGATGAGTGCAGAGAGCTAATTGGTGATTGCATTCAGTTATTTGTGAGCACTGCTGTTGCTGTGTATCTTGACAAGACCATGAATGTCAACACCTATGACCAGTTCTTCTCAGGGCTGACCAACCCCAACCATGGTCCCAAGATGAGGGACATGATGGTGTCTGTTTGTAATGGTGCAGTTCAGACACTAGTGAAAACTTCTCACCAAGTGTTAACCACTACTCCAGGTCCAGATCCCGATGATGGGGATTCAATCCCGAGCTCCTCGACAA
Source organism: Pelargonium nanum (assembly GCA_036897485.1). Lineage (NCBI taxonomy): Eukaryota > Viridiplantae > Streptophyta > Magnoliopsida > Geraniales > Geraniaceae > Pelargonium > Pelargonium nanum. The sequence goes on along the minus strand of JAYMTF010002404.1, from coordinate 11,160 downwards.
ATCGAGCCATTGAGGATCTGAGTGTGTCGTCTGCGGTGTTTGCTGAGCTGAAAGCAAGAAACTTGGTTGCTGGTGAGGCGAGGGAGTACAGGTGGGACGGGAGCGTGTCATCGACCTTGGCGGTGCCCAGCAACAGGAGGTTCGTTCTTGACGTGGCGGGGAGGGTCACGTTCGAGACAGTGAGATCGTTTCTCGAGTTCTTGCTGGAAAAAGTTTATGATGGCATGAGGAGATGTGTTGGTATGGTTCATGAAGCTGTTGTGGATGGACCTTGTGAGGTTTTCAGATATGTGTCTGCAAAATCCTCTGTTGTTGCTACTCTATGTCTTTCTCTGTGTCTGCAAATATTGGGTGGTGTTTGGATTTTGGTTCCTGCTTAGGACCTACTTAATTACTTTCTATAGATTCTTTGTGTGAATTGAAAATGGGGACTTCATAAAACTGTTGTTTTGTTTCAGTACAAATTGGAGCTTCTATTACTTAATTTTGTTTTGTTGTCTATCTCTTGAAATGATTGTATTTGCATGAAACAACAAGACTACAAAGAGCATAGCATTTTCAGTTGAACAGTTATACAAGAAGCCAGTTATATTTTTCAGATCAGATCAGATCCTATCCACATCCAGAACTTTCTATTTTAGGAGGTTACCTTATCTACCAAGGATTGTTTTTTAGGGGTCAGGACTGCGGTTGCTTTCTACTATATTATATATTTTATGTACTTGTCCTCTACTCCTGGTTCTTATCCTATATCCAGAAACAAAAAAGGGACTAAAGAAATGTTTTTACAGTCAAAACTTCTATGGAATGGTTCAAGCTCTTGATTTTTCCTCTCTAGCTCTACATAAAATGTTTTGGGTGACCATAAATTTTCTATTAACAATAAGCTCCAGTTACTCTGTTAACCTAAATGAAAGAATATAACAGAAAGGGAATAGTGTGCAGAATAATTGTCATCTTCTACAAATTCATCCATCTTCATTCTCTTCAAAAACATTAAGCATAAAAAAAATCATTATCATGTATGTGTGCATTAATCCAATAAAAGAAGTTGCGTATGGTAACCAGAATACAATTGGATAATGTAGAAATACCGACTTAATTTGGACCGTGTCTGTTGTCGGAGCAACTGAAGATTCCGGTCTTGCATTTCAATATCTACTCTTATGACATTGGTATCAAGTACAGAGAGCACAACTCATTTTTGCCTCTTCCGAAAGCAAAATAGTAGAATAATATCCGGTCCTGCATCTCCATTAAGAGAACAAAAATAGAAAATTTCAGCAAACATTTGCTATGTGGAGCCTGATTTTGCCTTCTCCTTGGCAGCTGCCTCTGCCTCTTCTTCATACTTTTTTTTCCAGTACTCCTCAAGTGGGGGTCCAAATATTTGTCTCCCGGAGATAACTCCAATCCTGAAAAACCCATATAAGATCACTTAGCTGAAAATAAAGCACCACCATATGATCAGATCAAGCTTCCACAAGAGTAGAAATGAAATAGATAAGCGCATACCAAACTCTACAATAAAATCACTGTTATTATCCCTTGACATTCGAAGCTTAAATTTGGCGCAATATTTTTATCCATGTGCTTAATAAAGGACGTGTTCCTAAAAGCTGCTGTAGTAAACACAGTTTTTTAAGAGAAATAGCAGCTCTCTATGCAAATTTTAGACCTGTTATAATCAAATAATACTGTGTTTTGAAGGGGGTAGTGTCTGTTGGTGAGTACATTAATTTCCTCTAATTTTTTAACAGCACTACCATGAAAACTGATTTACTTAAATGATAAGATTTTTTATGATACATCCAACCGAAGCTTTGTTAATGATATGACTTCATTAATTATCTCCTTATATCTCATCATATTACTGCTCATTTGACAGGTCCAGCTGACAACTCTCTGTTTTCAAAAGCTCTTCAGGGTAATAAAAAAGGAGGCATCTTGGTTTGTTAAGTCATCAGTTGCTACAAAGCTTCACTAGGCCACCAGCATGGATCAGGACCTCCTTATTCCTTACTTCTCGTTATTGCCCGCTAAAGAAAATATAAACAGAAAGGCGAATGATAAAGGAGGCCACACCACATCGAGGGCTAGACTCAGTGTTGTAATTTGAATGTGTTACTAATACAGTAGAATACTAAAAAGCTAGCGAATAACATACTAATCACATAAGAAACTTGGATATAGAATCTCGTCTTGAACCTTTTTTTAAAAATGGACTGTCCATCCAGTCAAGGATCAACTGAAAACTCAAAAGGATCACCATTATCATGAAGGATTGAAGGAATCGACCAAGTCTTCATGACTTAAGAAAATGGCCTCAATACTCCAATCCCAACTTAGCAGTCCACAACAGGGCGTCATTATGGAAGCAAGAATATACCAAGAAACTTGTAATGATTGCTACTGACTAACTGACATTTACCTCTTTAGGGGATTTACTTACAAGATCCACACTATCAATTGTCAAGTATTTTTCCCGGTTTATTTATATTGTGGCAGCGTTTGTATTAAAAAAATTGGAGTGCGAATGGGAATCAATAATTGGAGGGCCATTTTCGTGACCAAAAAATCTTAATCCAAACATGAACAATGATAAGTTCATTCCCATTCAATTTTTTTAATGCAAACGCTACCTTAATATATATAATACACAGAGATAGTAATTCAATCTTAAGAACAACCAGTTGAAACAGACACCATAGAACTTTATTGAGCTACCAGCAAATAACAGTAAAGCACCAAAAAAATTCCACAAATAGCGTCAGAGTCATAATTCATCGCAAAAGTTTCGAAAATAAATCACTAGAATATTGGATTTGCAGCTGAATTGATAACACTAAGCTTGATTGACTATTTTCAATATTAAGAAAAAAGGTGCATTTTTATCAACGAAAAATGAAAATGAGACAAGAGTGTCGAAGGAAACTAACACCACAGCTCCCATGACCAAGGGGATGTTCCGCAATGTCTGTCGACGGAACATTTTGGAGCTCTGTTTCTCTGGAAGTTGCTCTGATTCTGGAGTTTCAGATTCTTGATTTATCTAGGGTTTTAGATTTTAGATCGTATCTCTGGAATTTGGTAGCTGAAAGAGTAATAGTCAGACTAAAAAGTCCCGTTGCGTTTGGGCTCGGTGCTTGGGCCAAGCCCAACATAATCTTTTCTTTTAATCAATTACAAATTGTAAGTTAAAAAGTAAGATATTGTCCAAATTTGTTGTTGTTTTAGCTTTAGGATGGTCTCTAAGCTGAAATTTTGGTACGCGAAACGTTTCCAAAATTTGGACAATACTATGGCCAAAAAGTAATAAAATGTGTTTGGAATCCAGGCGAAAACGCGTTGTGTTTGTGTTGAATTTGTAAAACAAGCACGACATGATAACACAATGAAAACAAAAATATGTCAACATTATTAAATCATAGTATTGGTTAATCAATTACTAATCTCTTTTCCATCTCTCTTATCTAATTTTCATCTCATCTGATTTACCTACGAGTCTATATTTATCTTTCAAATATATTGTGCTTAAGGTAGGAGAGTGAAAACAGAGAATAAAAGCAACATCAATTGCAATCACATAATCTTTCATTTAGGTAAAACGTACACGAATACAAAGACTCCAACACTATTATTAAATTTGACATGTTAGTGATTTTATATTTGAATACAATTGTTCATAGCCTATTTAGTTGTAGAAAAACAGTTTCATTTTTTGTTTTTGTTTTCGTCTTTCAATTTTCTGTTTCTACGGAAAACTATGAGAATTTAGAAATTTTGTTTATTTGATATATTTATTTATTTATTTTGGGTTAAAACTTGGAGACACGCAGTCGCGCACGTCTCGGGTTGCCTTGCGATGTCTTGGGTGAAGGACCCAATAAAAATTAGAATTAATACCAACAACAATGGTCACAATCGATTTAGCTTTTCTTTATCTCTCACTCCTTTCGTTTTAACAAAAGTACACTTAATAAGAAACTGTAAATGACTAAAAGGCTTATCAATTGTAAAATGTAACTAATAGTTCACTTTTAAATATCTGGATTAACTTAATAATATGTCTAAATCACAGCTAGCAAATAAATATTTTAATAATGATAAAGAAAATAAAGGAAACGGACGTCACCGGTCACCCAAGCCCTGCGCCGGTTGGGTATCGCCGGTGGCTCAATCACCAGCCAGCTAGGTGCTGTGCTCCTCAAATATTTACCCACATGTATTCACGTCGGCAACTTTCCAAGCCATTGGCTTCCCGCACGATCATCTAAAGGGGTGTCGACACGTGTTTAATTGGGTCCCAGATATTTTTGTTTCTTCATGACTAAGCTAGAAATCCAAACTTTTCCTGGGACCCATCTGCCTATGTCACCTCCACATGTCCTCTTCCAAAAGGTCACCCATTGGCCCACACCGTAGTGCCAGCTGACTCAAAACTCATAAGCCATGCCATGTATGTACACACATACATGAATAAGTAGCATACATCAAATCGAGACTTAGAAAATGCAGCTGCGTTTGACAGACTATTAGAGCTCGCAAAACGAACCCAACCCGACGAGTACCTAAAACCCAAAACGTTTTTTTTTGCGGGTTCGGATATGTATATCTATCAACCAGAAAAAATCAAGTCGGTCATCATGCGAAATTTTCGGTCGAGTATACCCACAAAAAAACAGTGTAGAGTTGGGTTACCCAACACTACTTTTAATAGGAAGAGCTTTGTCGTCCTATGTGTATACAATTCCCGACTAGAATGTAAATTAGTTTGAGTGAAGTATGACTTAAAAGTGCTGATCGCACCGCTTTGAAAACAACACGATTAGACAAAAAAGAAATGTAAAAAAAATATTATTGACCAAAATACCCTTGCTTTAGCATTTTGCATGGCCCCACCGATACCCTTCAATTTGGCCATAAATATCAGCCTCCTACAATGCATTTCTTCCCTTTCCCTCTCCTCTCTCCCTCTCCTCCCTTGCCGGCGGCCATGTTGTCCACTTTCTCAGCCTCCTCCACCAACCCTCTCTCAGCCTTCTCCGGCGGCTTTCCGCCGTGGGACTTCCCGGAGTTCCTCTCCAGCCCCACCACCACCCAATACTCTCCGACCTCCACCAGCCCCGTGATGTCCAGTTCCGGTTCCGACGAGTCCAACCAGAACCCTCAACCGGTCAACTCGAATTCCAACTCAGACGAACCAGACCGAGCCGTCCCAGTCGTCGACGAGCGTAAGCGGAGGCGGATGATATCGAACCGGGAGTCCGCGCGCCGTTCGCGGATGCGTAAGCAGAAGCATTTGGAAAATTTAAGGAACCAACTGAACCGACTCAGGGTCCAGAACCGCGAACTCACGAATCGGTTGCGGTTCGTCTTGTACCATTGCCACCGCGTGAGAATGGAAAACGATGACCTCCGATCGGAATCCACCATGCTCCGGCAAAAACTGTCGGACATACAACAAATATTGCTTTTCCGGCAACTTCAGCAGTTCTCGCCATCTCCTGCATGGCCATGCAACAATTTTACTACCACGTCCGAACAGATCCCATCATTAATTACATAAACGAAGCTTAATTATATAACCTCTAAACATATGTTAAATCGTAATTAAGCTGCTCTTAGAGTCATTAAGGACAAAGAAATGGTGGGGTTCTCGGTGATAAACTGGTGATTATTAATAGTATAAATTATCAAATATATTTAGTATTGTGTAAAAAGCTAGTTAGTGGATGTTTTATTTTATTTTTTTCCTCTTCCAAAGCAATATTTTGGGTTTGTTTCGTTCTTGTTTGGCATTAAACTAATGGGTTTCTTTGAATAAACTAATCTCTTCCACTTTGGATTTTAATTTGAGCATATATCAAACAATTAGTCCATGTATATAATGTGCTCTTTTCTATAAAATAATTAATTACAATCGGTGCAGTAGTACTCGATCTCATGGTTTAACTTGCTCTTTTGTCAACGCTTAAGCTATGATGTACTAAGGTGTAGAGCTACAATTAGTGAGGGACATTATCGTCTTTTCAAACATGAATCACCGTGCTCGTAACAATAGTTGTTTCTCAAAACAACATTTTATTGTATTTGTCAACTAAATTTTTTTATTTTTAACTTTTTTGAATTTCTCCATAATAGTTCAATACAAAATTTAATATTATAATTTGTCCCCACAAAATAAAACTTTCAGATATGTCCTTGCTTGTTAGATGGTACGTAAGATGAAGAATAGTTAAAATTAAATAAGTTATTAGATGGTAATACTCCACTAGTTGCCAGTTGCAATCAGAAACTTAATATCCAAACAGCTAAAACAAAGATGTTGTGCTCGTCATTCCCATTTATTTTACCTTTCAATAAAAGTATTAATTCAATATTAAACAACTCAGGATTATTTTGAATAAATAATTAACTTTATTTTATTTTTGTTTAATTTTTAAACCCTTTATTTTAGAGTAAAAAATAATCATATTAATTTGGACGATAAAAATAGCTCAAATGTTTAGGTGCAATGGATATTCCCCGCATATTATTATAACTTTATCTTTATATACTTAGTTCATATATCTAATTTTGTAGTTACATAGAATAAAAGTGTTTGTGAGCCAACTTTTTATGACTTTCTATTAATAATTGTTATTATGTTGTAATATGTAATTACAAAGTCTAGGCTATCAACATTTTTTTTGGTTGAGATAAGTTTTGATCCTTGGAATATAAATAACCAATCACATATTCTCCAAAACTGTAACCAATATAGGGTTGCAACTTGCAAACAAAAAAATATATTATTTATTTCATTATATAATAAATTTGTGGGAGCAAGGCGATCCACTGAATTTTATTATTATTCTTTTTGAGCAATAACTATATTTGAACTAATGACTTCCATTAAAATAATAAAAGTGTTCAATCAATTAAATCAAATTTTCCAATGTACACTGCAACTTTAGAATCCATAATATTATGATGTTAGCCATATAGCTGATTTTAGTCTGGACACATTGCACAAAACTCTACCGTGAATTATTTGTTAATCTTTTTTATCTATCAAAATAAAATGTAATTTTCTGCTTTTTAAAAATGATTTCAATTGGGGTTAGGTATGGAAAGGAACCCATATCGAATCAAGAAAGGCTCTAAAAGAAGCATGCAAAAGGGTGTGAACATGTCATTTTCTCTTCTTTTTCTTGATTTCTAAGTTAAATACTCTAGAAATATATACAAAATATGTTTTGACCCAATCACTTGTTTTTATTATGGAAATCAAAATAGTAAAATATGGCCACTTGGTAATGTTTAATCATTGATTATTTGAGCTTGTCATACATGTGAATATTTAATACTCCCACTCGTATTAACTCCAAATTGTTACATAAAAAAATATACATAATCAATGCGGGTTAGGCGTTTCTAGATTGTTCAAATTATTTGGGGCAACAGCGGGATTGCACACACATATGGAATTTAATAAACAGGAGTAGGTCATCTCTTTAATTAATTTATAGAAAATCTATATTATTGCTTCGTGACATAATTTTTTTCTTCCTTCTTCTTAAATTTTAAAATAATCAAAAAGTTGGAAGTCATTGTGTTGTCATGATAGGTATTGATAACTATTGCAGTAATTAAAAGAAAATTATACCACCGAGCGCGTGAGTCACTTGTAAGAGGTTGTTTCAAGTTAACTCGAAGTTTTGAATTTGATTTTCAAGGAATACAGCTGTATTAAAACTTGATAGGGAGAGTTTTGTCACTCTTGTGGTCCTACCCGGCTCGAATGTGGATTAGTCTGAGTGTAATATGGCTTAAAGATGTTGATCCCGTGCTGATCGCGGACCCACTTCGAAAACATCATGGTTAAGACAAAAAAAAGAAGGAAACTATAGTTAATGCACTTTTGAAGGGTTGAATTTTTTTTATATATTAATCTAATTGAATTTAATTTTATAAAAATGGAAAATGGAACTATATATTTTATTATATAGTTAATTTTATCTGTTGAGGGATTGGACTATAAAATAAATAAGTTTTATACGACTCGACCTCTGTATATATAACAAATACTTATATATATATATATGTGTGTGTGTGTGTGAAGTATGTAAAGTTGATTTATATGAAGCTTTTAACCTGAAATAATTTTTTTATAAGCGACAGGACATCATACACGAAGTAACAATGTTTCTCACTCTCCAAAGGGAGCGTCACCCTAAACACCTCCCCACAAATTTCACCCCATACCGTCAACAAGAAGGCTCGAACTTGAGATCTCATAAGTAATCCAAAGTGTTTTAACCACATAATTAAAATCTTCCCCACTTAAGTCATAAATAATTTTTCCTTCGAAATCATAAAAAAAAAAATAAAAATTCTCCTTCGAAAAAAAGTCATAAATTATTTAAATACTTAAACATTTTGAATTAATAATACTTTTAGAAAAGATAAAGAGGTCATCAAATGCCTTCCTTAGAGATGGGAACTCCGAAGTTGAGGTTGAAGAAAAGTAGGAGCTCACTTCATATATTGCTATATTATAAAGATAGGGTTGCTCTTTATCTTCGCAATCAATTGCCCTAACAAAGCTAGCTACAAAGATTATCATATACTAAAAAAATCACATTCATGATAATATATAATAGCTAAAAAATTAAAGTAAGTGTAGACCAAAATCATTATCCGTTCAAAAACATGGCTTGATTCCAAGAACAAAACATTGCAAACACTTCAGAAAATTAACATGCAGTATAGCAGATACAATATCCTGCAATATTAATACAATCATCATCAACACAAATAAGTCAAGAAATCATAACTTTGGCTGGACTTTAAAAAAGACATGTGGGGTATCAGTAAAAGTTGAGGTAAAAGAAACTTTACAAACAAAAAAAATCTCAATTTCAAGCTTGTTTTTGTTGTAATGAATAATTCTTGATTTTAGATATGAGAATACTTTAATACATTTTCTACATTTTCCTTCCATTACATGATGAGTTTCTTGTTTCTTTGAACATTTTGTAACGTTCAAAATGAGTGTTCAAATAAAAATACAGAGTTTGTCAATTCAATATAATTAGAAGGATATATCTCTATGTAAAACTCAATTTTTTTTTTGAACACTGTAAAACTCACTTGATTACAAAAAGACTCTTTAATTGAGAGAGAACTTAAAAAGACTAGTGATCACAACATAATCTTAGATCGTAAAGTCTATATCCGTTGGTGTCTGAAGAGGTATCGTTGTCCGTAGGTGTTTTTATGTCCATTAATGGTGTATAGATTCAAAGCTAATTGATGCAGTTATGTTGCATAATATAAACATACAAGATATGAAATCATCATCATGTTGCAATTGTGCAACAAATTAGTCATAAATCTGCACTGCATTATTGTGGCAGATAGCAAGTTGCCAAAACATATCGACTCACAAATCCTATATCATCAAAAATAAGTTTGGCATTCAAGGAGCTTGCTTACAACTAATAACTAGCTATGACAATGGTTATAGCTACGAAATGATCCTACAATGTCAAATCTAATCCTATATATATAAAGTACAACACTAAAAAAATTAAGTTGTAAACTGTGATGAAAATTTGTAAGATAAATTAAATTTTTTGTCATCACAAATTGTGACAGAAATCATATTATATGTATACACACATTTGTGACGTAAATTTTGTCACAACCATTCGTGACGACCCAAACAATGACATAAATGATTCTGTCACAATTCCGGCACAAACTACATTTTGCGACTAAAATTCATAGATTTGTGATAAAAATTTCTGTGACAGATCGAGAGTTTTCTTGTATTGTAATCTTGACATATATAAACAATTTACTACTAATTTAATTAGCTATCAAGATTCAAGCAACTCGCCTTTCTTTTTTTGTGTCATCGTATCATCCGAATCCTTTCCTTAGGCAGAGGAGGAAGATCATGAGCAAGCCTCACATAACTATCTTCTCTAGCATCACATGACATTGAGGTCTTGCATGAAAAAATGGACAAGCTCTTCCACACCCCAAACTCAAAACCTCTCTTGCTCACACTTACCAAGCTGCTACCACTCCTCACATTCTTGGTGCACTCCTTGTAGGCTGCAAGAAAAGGGTCCTCGGGCAGCCACCGGAGTCCCTTCCCGGAGATGCTCCTCAGGGAAGCGGCCAAAGGCTTGGGGAAACACCTGTCCCATCGACAAGGAGGAGGTGGTGGCAATGACTTTTTTTCAAGGGCACTTAGCCCTACATCTAGAGGACACTTGAATTTGGACACTCCTGGCTTGTCCTCCCAAGAAAAGGGTATGCTTCCTTGTGAAAGGACCTTCCTATAGCTCATTTTGTGTGTGAAAAACAAATGGGTTAGTCCAAATTTAGATGGTAGGAAGAGATGGTTTTGATTTCAAACACAATGAGATGATGATGATGGTGGAGAAGAAAATTAAGGAGATGTGTTTGTGTGTGGTTTGGTGAGATAGTAGTCATAAGCTAGTGCACATGATGTTAATATATTGCCATGTCTTGAAAAACTCAATGTTACACTCCTAGGGTTGGTAGATAGGTTGGATCACCATATATCTCATTAACTGACAAATAAAATGAACATATAGATATATTGATCATCACATTTTCACACAGTTACATATTTCCAAATCAACAAAAGAAACAAACACCCCTTATTTACCTCTCAAATTTATGTATTTCTTGGTCAGTGATGAGTAGAACCTTAAAGAGAACCGTTTAACTCAATTAAACTTAAATCACTAATAAGAATAAACTTAAACACGTGCGTACTTGACTTGCTACACTTAATTTACACTTAAATCGTAAGAAAGAAATCGAGAAAAGAGTTACACATTGTCTCATATATAATGCGAGTTTTGGTTAAGAGACTTTGTTTTGTAAAAGAAAAATCAATATGTAATATCAACGAATTTGTATTCACTTGACTTAATCAACCAATCAACATTTTCCTTTAGGTTTACATGTTTCTTGCAAGGGAGTTATTTTTGTAGTTTTTTTCTATTACATTCTAGCAGTAATTAACAAGTTGCTTACGTCTATTAAAAAAAAAAGGTAAAAGACCCAATTTAGTCCCCGAACTTTGGTTTTTTGACCCAATTTGGTCCCTAAACTTTTTTTAACCAAAAA
>JAYMTF010002403.1:0-18374 GCA_036897485.1 Pelargonium nanum | reverse complement strand
TATGGGAAAAACAATAATATAATAACCTAAAAATAGAAACATGACACTCATTTTAGGACAAAAAATTTAGACAAACAGGACACTATTTTGGGACGGAGGAGTATATAATAAACAAAGGGCAGACACAAATTCCAATTCCAAATCCAAGAATCATGAGGATGAGTAGAGCATGCTTGGGCTCTTTTAATTTGCTTGGAGAAGACACATTCTCTACTGTGACTGATCTAATACATTAAATAATGTACCTATGCAATTAGGTATTCGTAAATATAATAGTTGTGTATGGTCTTGGTAGGTGATCCTCTGATAGCCCAATTAGCAGTACAAAGCACATGACACGTGACATGTGTGGTAAAGTCACGTGCCGAAGCAGAGCATCACAAATGAGACTAGAATTAGCCTCAGACAAAAGCCTCCTCTTTGAAACACACTGTAGTGTAGTGTGTATATAAAGCCAATCAGTTCCCAACCAAATTCCACAACTCGTTCATTAAAGTCTGAGGTGTTCGATCAATCAAGAATCAAACAATCATGTCGGATTGGGGACCAGTGTTCGTGGCGGTGGTGCTGTTCGTGCTGCTGACGCCGGGACTGCTGTTTCAGGTGCCGGGACACCAACGTTGTGTGGAGTTTGGCAATTTCCGGACAAGCGGCGCCTCCATTCTCATACACTCTCTCCTCTACTTCGGTCTCATTTGCGTTTTCTTGCTCGCCGTCAGGATTCACTTATACATGGGTTAATTAACCTTAACCCATGATTAATACAAATTATTTTCTAGTTAATCACCTCTATAGCTCGATCCCATGATCGCTGCCTAGCTACGACTGTCGTTTCATGTCTTTGTTTTCTGCTTGATTTGTTGTCTCTGTCGTTTGTTGTTAGTGTAATTAACTGGTTTTTGTGTGTCATTATATATGAATCAGTAATGTAATGAGAAGCGTTGTTTCATTTCCTTATTCATCAATTTGAATGAATATTGTTCCTTTAGTTTCTGTATCAATTTGCAAATTAATTTTGATCAGAGTCATGAATATTATCCATCCCAATTCCCAAAGAAGATGGAGGTTGAAGAAGATGATTGGGTGGTGTACATTGATGAGCTTCCATATAGGAAATTTCCATTGGCTCCACTCACCACTTGTGACTTATCCACCCACTAACCACCACTTGTTATTTTCTCTCCTTTTTTTCTCTTCTTTTTTTCCTTTTCCATATGCTTTAAGGATCATACTTTTGAAGTAATTCTCAAATTATTACTATAAAGTAAAACAGTTACATTCTTAGCGAATTTTAAAAGAAAACATGTATGGAGTACAAAATGTCGTAGAAATCAAACACCAAACTCTTGGTTCTTCTGATACCACTCGATGTGAACAAAAATATATAAGTTGATTCATCAAATATATTTTAATTTTAATTTTGACTTGCTAAAGTTTTACTCGTAGAATTGTTGATGGTGAAAGTATGAACAAATATATCAAATAATCAACAACACTCAATCACACGAACACAATGATATTTACGTGATTTGGCCTTATTGTCTACATCTGTGGACTACATTTTACTTTTTATTGGATTTTTCAAACAATTGTTAAAATACAAGAAAATTTCAATCCTAGAAATTGATCTACTATGATCAAACTGGAATCTCACACAAATTGAGATCCAACTGTATATTATACTATGTCAGTACTATGTGTTTTTAGCTCCCACTAGTCTATCTAACATTATCAACGATTGGGGGTTTACTCATTGCACTGAAACAGATCGGAACTTAATTTCAACTGAAAATTGACCTAAAATGAACTTTTCAAATTTGAGTTTGATGTACAGTGTGTTATCATGCATACGATATAAACAAGTTTGACACGAAACACATAGTTGTTTGGGTCCTTTGAACTCTGATTCACACTTACAATTTCAACAGTGAAATTTCTTTGTATATGCACAACTCCGTTCAATTAACACGCATGCTCAATTTATTTTTCCGATTTTTTACTTCTACGTACTCCTGAATTGTTATTTTGTGTTTTCAACGTATCAAACTTCACGATCCCAACATAGGAGATTAGGTATATATGGATCCTACAAAAGAACATTAAAATTCTGAAGAAAAGTAAGTGCGGAACTCCACGTCACCCGCTTATTGCAATAATATACACATAATGCTAATGCACCATATCAGCTTGCTTTAACTTTTAATTATTTGATTAATTATCTGTTTATCATCAGCTAAAACAGTTGTCAAAAATCCATTGCAATTCTAATCTTAAACATCTTAATGAAAACTTTAATCAAATTGAGCATACGAGTCGAGCTTAGAGTAAGTTGGTAGCTAGCTAGATCAAACAGATTCACGTCATGCACGTTAATTAAGTAATTAACTAGTTCAAGAAGCTGTTGATGTATCTATTTATGCTTTAAGCAGTAATTATCCAAAACCGAAAGCCAAAACCAACTACTATTACAAGTACTATATGTTTCTATATCCGGTAGTTAAAACCTAAATGGACGTTATTGGTCAAAACGTATTGTTTTTAATGATGATGATGGGTTACTAATTAGTATTTTTAATTTGTAACTAATCCAACAGTTAGCTGTTTTATTTAGCTCAAGAACCATATATAGAATGGAGTTAGTGAAGAACATCTCAAACACTTCACGTAATGCTCCTTCAACATGAAAAAGAAAAGTAAAATCAAACAAACACGGCTTCATAATCTATTGTTCTTTTTTTTTTAAATTCACAAAATTATATCATTGAATTAAGTTCAGATGTCATCTTTTTATTTTTTTTATCAGCGCAGTTCAGATGTCATCTAAGAAAAGAAGTGTTAGGATAGTTGTTTTAAAAATATTTTAAATTAGCGTTTTAGAGATAGCACACATACCCTAATTAAGTGAATTAATGCCCGTGTGTGCGCCCATGAATCTGCCACTGGTGTGGGAGTATAAATCTAATTCAGGGAAGGACTTCGAACAACACCTTACTAGGGAGAGCTTTAGAGATAATTCTAGAAAGTAAGCATTGAAATTGTCAATCATCTTCTCTTACCGATGAGAATCATGTATGTATACTGACAAACCAAAACCGTTACGTATGTGTCATATATGTTTGTTGTGTCTGCTAGCTTGAAGGCTCATTTTGGGTGCTTTGAGTTCTATCAACTGACGGCGTCGGGTGAGATTGAAAGCTCCTGCATGCTCTCTGCGTTTTATTTTTCTAGTGTTGATCTGAGTTCGGACACCACACATCGTTCACAAGATCAATTTCTGAATTTTCGAATAGCATCGAAACAGAATTGTTAATTAGTAATATGACCAATGGTATTATAATTTATTCAGTTACAATAAGAAAACCCAATTACACACGGTGGTCTACATGTAAAGAGACATATCTAAGAAAAAAAGAGAGAATAAAGTCACAATCTTTGTGACATTTCCATAACAAATTAAATAAAAAAAAAAACAATAAGCTATAGTCGTGTCATTAAAGAAACGAATCAGAGCCCTAATTTGCTCCACGATGATGCCCCATCTGTACAAAGTCCAAAGACTGTGACATGCAATTTATATATTAATAATAATTAATTATCATATAGTAAAATAATATAAATAATTGACACAACATATCTTGTTCTTCACTGATACTCATTTGATTCTTTTCTTCTTTAACAGGAGCACTGATCTGCTTATTTATTCGACACTCCACTCTCTACACTTTTCAGAGAAATCGAGCTTGTGTTTGTGTTATTGTGATCATCGAATCATCACCGTTGATCATATAATCGATCATGGCGGACTGGGGACCAGTGGTGATTGCAGTGGTGCTGTTCGTGCTGTTAAGCCCAGGATTATTGTTCCAGCTACCTGGGAAGGGAAAGATAGTGGAGTTTGGTAACATGCACACGAGTGGAGTGTCGATCTTGGTACACACCATCATCTTCTTTGGACTCATCACCATCTTCACCATCGCCGTCGGTGTGCACATCTACACCGGATAGTTCCTCTCCGGTCGACCGGTCCGGTTCTCTTTTTTTCAATTTCCGTACTTCAATTGCTTTTTATCTTGATTTTTGGGTTTGTGTTAGTGTATGTGTCTTATGTGACGACTTTGTTTTTGTTGCATTGTTTTTTTTTATACGTGTTCTTGGCTTTTGATTGGTTTTGTATTGTGATGGTTTAAAGGTTTGGTTTAGCTATAACATTAATTACACTAAAATTTGGGTTTGTACCTCCTTGAGATTATTTCATATAATTTTAACATAATCATATGATAGTTAAGGTGTGAGAGACCAATGGCTATTGGCCGAGCAATATATGCGTTCGTGCACACCTCTGAGTTTTCGAGTCCGAGGCACCTCTAAAGGCGTCAAGATTAGGTGTGTTGTAATAGATTGTGATTAATATAACAATTATTTTTTTAAGGGTGCTAGAGAATACTGTTATTTGCTGTTTTTGTCCATTGGATCAACCTAACATTCAATACCTCATAGGCAGGTTTTGATTTTTAAAGCAAAACCAAACCATTCACATGAAATGTGATGTGCCACCAAACCTTAATAAATTGGGCTTTGCATTGACTTTAAGGCCCATTAACGAGGCTTCAATTCGCACTATCAAGTATCAACCATGGGTGTTTTCTACAAACTATTTGAGGTAAAGCGGGCAAAACGGACCCGACCCTTGGGTACCAAAACCAACCCGTTTTTTGACAAGTTCGGGTATGTATTTATCAACCCAAAAAATCAAGTCGGATTAGGGTCGAGTCAATTATACCCACCAAAACAATGTTTTATACCTAAACTCGAAACCCGGCCCTAACCTGACCAACCCGAAAACCCTGTAGGATCGGGTTAAAATAAGTGTCGTGTCTTTGAGCTGGCCCTGATTCTATACACGTTTAAAACAGAGGAACCAAACAAGTCCTATATTGAGTTGAGACAAAATACACTATATCTTTAGGTAGAAAGTCTAATTAAATTGCTTTCAATTTCAGACAAATAATATTCCCAGCACTTTATAGTGTATTCAAATCAGCTTCCTTCACTTCTGTCTTCCTTGATTGATAGTAACATTTCATGAAAAAGAAGCAACACAAACAAACTAATCGATAAAACGTCTCAATACACTTTTTGACTTCCAACAGGGCAAAGAAACCCCACAATTCATAATGCCTAATAGCTATTGTAATTATACAAACTTCGATATTTTGAGTCAAATTACAAAACAATATAAAAATAGCGGTTGAAAAGAAGGAACAAACCCTCCAAATTCTTCCCACAAAGTGAGAATTGTACTTGATATGTCCAACAATCCACTAATTCTAGTAAACAAAGAAACCATATATCCACATATTTCAGATCCTTCTTAAAGAAAACTGTTATCCACAGTTCGTGCATTCGAAGCAAAGCCCGATAAATCTCCCTATTTTTGCTGTTATCGGCAGCGTGATGCTGCCATCTCCCCGCGCGTACTTTAATCCTCTCTAACTGTATTTACCCATCACAAAAGCTTCCAAGCTGCATGCATCATCAATACCAATCGATCAGAAATTGTGTTAGGTATAAAATGATTGAGCCAAGAAACAAACAACAAAAGGGCGGTGAAATGTGGAATTGCTCTAGCAGATATGAAACACGCATAATGGTGATAAGATGCATGGAGACACAAATACCATACTTGCCCCATAAGTTACTGCTCTATACATGAGTGGGCACAAGATTGGCTGATACGGTCATGCAGTTAGGAAATCACGGGACTCTTCTAACCAATAATTTTTGAATTGGCACTATCTTACAAATCAAATGACTGCATATCCTAATTTGTGAATGGAGCAAATTGTTCTTCAAATTCGAAGTACACAAACATATTAATCACCCTGCAAAAGTGGAATTTGAATACACTGAAACATGATGGAGACAGAATGCATTTAGCACAGGAACTTTCAAGGTCACCCAATGTAATTATTAAGGCTCGGAGAAAGATACCGATTCTTGTCTTGTAACCGAGGTAACAATCCAAAACTAAAGATCAAATGGTTTATGAAATATGGGTGAGGTAGCTAGAGGCAAAACAAATACTCGCATCGGGTAAAAACTGAACTTATTCACTTGCTCTTGGAGTCTCCGACTGAGAATTGTCAGCTAGTTCTGCAGATATGCTAGCATTTTCTTTCAACAAAAGATTCCAAATTTACCGGAGTACCAATCTCAAGCAGCCATGAACTATACATGAAAACAGCCTCGCACACACAAAGATCAGGATTGGTCATTCAAATACGATTTCTTTAATACCTAAAAAGTAAAATCCAACAGGACCTTCCTACATAGAAAACAAATTTCCACCAATCTAACAAGCATCTAACACAGCAAATTAATAACATACAACCAAAAATCTAACAAAATCTATACAATAGATTTCAAATTCTATATAAACCCCAATATATCTATTCAAACATTATTTAACAGAGCAAATGAAACTGAAAGCAAAATTTAGGACAAAAGGCACAAATTTTTCCCCAAATTCTTACCAGGAACATCCTTTCGCGGCGTGTATGGTGCGGTGGCGCAGCAAAGAATAGACCGCCCCAACATCGAGAGGCTCGAGACGATCCCAATCACATAGAAAACCATCACCAATCCGAGAACCCAAGGCATCAACAGGAATCCAATGAAAAACGTAACCGATCCGCACAGCATCAAAGTCAGTGAAATTCCCAGCATCAGAGAAGCGAATCCGGCAGGCGTAATCTTTGTCGGCGGCCGTCTCGACGACGTCACCACCGGCGGGATCGAAGTTGAATGATGGTCGGAAAATGGGATAGGCGTCGGAGGAGATCGGAGGAGGTTGAGAACCAGAGCTGAGAGCTCGTACAATACCCTAGAGTGCTGATCTTGTTCCCTTCTCATCATTTTGGAATTCCAGACAGAAATTTTTCAGACCTAATCCGAGAAAAAATTATAATCGAAAAAAATTAATCCACAAAACCTTGCAAAATACGAGGCAAATGGATAAACTCAGAGAACTCTATCTACAGCGTTATTTGATTGGAGAGACTTTTCAACTGTCTGTTTGTTTCTCAGGAAAATCTTCAGAGAGAAAAAGAGAATAGAAAACGCGGCGGTGGGATCTGTATCGAATAGAAAACGATCTATGCCTGGCTTGTCTGCAGCTCAGACTAATCGATAAACTTTACTTTCTTGGAAATTTTCTTGTTACCGTTTGGATAGAGAGAAAATAAATTTCTGGGGATATAAATGGTAAAGAGCAGTTGTGTGTGAACTGAGCGGGTCGCTTTATCTACAAACAATTATTAAGAAAGAGAAAAAGAGCGGGGCTTTTGGGGCCTACACGTAATTGATGAGCGTCTACGACACGCGCTATTTAAATAGAGTAAATGGGAGGTTCGTGAAGATTGTGTGGGACCGGGTGACGTGGGACCTTATCTTCTGCGGATATGACAGCCACGTGTTGCTTTGCTCACTTCTCTTTGGCGCGTGGATTCTCAGTTCTCATTACGGGTTTTATCCGAATAAGGATAGTTCGGTAATTACGTTACTCTACTGTAAAGGGATTGTTTGTGTTCACTAATTCAAATCACATTGCGTGGGTCCAAATCACATTGCGTCGGGTGGGTGAGGTTTTGGGTTTAAAGGGGAGAGCTACCCCTGTTGTGTAGCTCAACTGATAAAAAAAATGTATGTAAAGGCTGGTTGGGTCAAGCAATTAAAACGCTTTGGATACTTTTTGAGGTCTCGGGTTCGAGATCTCAACTGATAGAGGTAATTTTATGGTCATGTCAAACCTTCTGTGAACTTCCAATATCTTAATGTGGATTATGCATCCCGAGTCTCCCTGGTAACAGTATGAGATGAGTCGTTTGGGTTTAAATGGGAGAGCTACCTCCTGTTGTGTAGCTATTGTCAACTTATTGTTGTGTAGCTCAACTGATAGAGATAATTTCATGATCATGTCAAACCTTCTGTGAACTTTCAATATTTTAATATTGATTCGACATTTTTCGATTGTCAATACACTTTTAGGTAACGTTTGCAGACATTCACATTTGTGGAATCACTTTTAGGTAACGTCTGCAAACATTCACATTTGTAGGATCACCTTTAATGTGTAATCACATGAGGAACACATTATGCAATACTTAGATGTTTGTTTAACACGTTATTTGTGAAGTCAATATGTGATTAGCTAAATATGCAAGCAATATTAAAATAATACAATGTATACTATATATTTGACTATTTGATCATAGTTAAAGCAGTTTGCATGAAATGGAGCATTTTATTTGCATACTTAAAACAGGCAACACAACAATTATTTTTTAGTGCTTGAAGGACATCCAATGAGTTAATTTTTTTAAAACATGAGTTCTAATATCAATGTATGATTAGAATATAACGCAAAATATTTTTAATCTTAATGGAACTTGTTTAGGAATAAACAAATAGAACTACTTTACGTAATAATGTGAGAAAATCATGAAATCGAAATCCATCACAAATCTCTACTATCATCAATAATTTTTCTCAAAATAACACTAGAGACAATAATACTCTTGAAAATAATCGTCATGTATGAAAGTATCACCAATATAGATAACATGTATAACACCTAATACAATTACCTCCAAACCTCAAGTGATGATATTCACATTGTTTCAAACGAAAAGAGCAATACGAAAAAGTTTTTTGTAAAAAAGTAAATTCTTGGGCGTTTATACTCTTGTTTCCTCCTTAGAAACTTAATAAAGAGTATTTTGTTGATCAAAAAGAAAAAGAAAAATGAAGGAGAAATCCAACGTTCATATAGAAAAATCAAATTCGATTAATTAAATATTGTATCATGTAAATATGTAAAACAATTAATTGAAGTATTTCATTTCTGTTCCCGTTACTCGCTTGAGAAAGATTTCTCCACTCCCACGAAGGCGAATTTGTTCAAACACGAGCATTTGCTTGTGACATAAACCAAGAAATTAGGAACAATTTTGCAATTCCAAAAAATAAACAAGAGAACAGATTGTTTTCCACAACCACAAAGTTTTGATGCATTGAGATAGAAAACTGAAAGTTGTTATATGTTGTCATTGCACCTAACTGTATTTGTTTTTTTTAGATAAACAACTGTATTTGTTGGAATCACCCATGTTCTTCAATACTAAAATAATTAAATAAAAATAATTATAAAATATATTTTAAAATTTACGTCAAACTTTTATTTAAGAAATTGACCAAAATTAATAATAATAACCATTTTGAATCACATTTAAAAAGTTCATGAAATTATATCTTTTTAATAATTTAAATTAGAGATCACAGAATGGCGGTGGCGTGCAGGCCACTTGTCAACTAGCATGAATTCATTGGCATCAACGTGTCTTCAGATCCATCACTTTTCAACTTGTTCTATTAAAATAGTAGTGCATGCAAATTGAGCTTCTTCATCGGAAAATTAATAATTTTACAGAAGAAGGTGTTGTCGACGAACATACTACCACAGACTGGTGGTTTCCGGTAACGATCGATGATCGGTAAGTCACCGGAAGTTTTTCTTCAATTGCTCGCTCTCTCTCTCGCTCTCCGTAACATCAAGCTTTTCCGGTACTGATCGATGATCGGTAAGCCAAAAATGATCATATATGCATCTGGTTTCTTCTTATTTTACATATTTTTTGGTATGATCGATATATTGATTAGGAATGTATGATGAGCTATCTTTTTTCTCACCCATCAACAATTTCCTATCTTACTATTACATCACAGTAAAGAAAAATAAAATTGGGGCACTCGACCTCACTCAATAAGATTCGAATCAACAGGAGTTGTTCAACGATGATTCGAATTGAGAATCGAAATGCAAAATTCATGAATCAAAATCAGGAATCGAATCGAAAGATTCATGTATAATCGCACAAAAACCTTTAGAAAGGGTTTATGTAATACAGATATAAATTAATATTAGAAAAGATAGTTCAAACTGAAACAACCAACCTAACAAGTTAAAATAATAGTTCAATAGTGATTTTATATCGGCCAAATCGAATCAGTAATAGGCTGTTTAAACAACCATGGATCAACAACCACTCGGTTCTCATAGAAGTATGAGATCACGAGTAATTGTCATTACATAATCGCATAACTTTCACATTATATTCACGTGATTGAGAACAGCATGCATCATATTAACATATGTTGGATAAAATTACACAACATTCTGTTTAGCTGGTAACATTATCAACAACTATATTACAGACCAACCCGACCCACATCACTAGAACCGATAGAAAATAGTTAAAGAGTACTAGACACCAAAATGTATCCCACATTATTGCACCCACTATATATAACAAGAGGGACCTGAACCTCATATATCCCACATTGTTAGAGTTTATATAGGACTGCACCTACTGTATGCACCTATAGCAAGCGAAGAAATGTACGAGGAGTAGGGTGGGCGGCATGATTGTTTGCAAGTTGACAAAAATCAATGTCGGCCTTGTGAACGGCACATCCATTGTTCCCCATTGCCACCACCGGCAAGTTGGAATTATCTTCCTGGTTTTCTATTTCTGCAATCTGTAAGGAAAAAAAAATACCATTCAAGTCTTGATATCTTTTCTCAGTTATGCTTCTTATATCCATCTCTTTGTAAGTTACCTGTTTCTCAAGAAGCTTGTTTTCCTCCCTCAGCTTCCTTTCCTGTTGAAGGTCAGAGCAGACATGAATTCTACAATACATTATTTAAGTACAAAATATATACTCCCTCCGTCCCAAAATAATCCTCTTTCCTAGAAAAAGGAAATTAGTTATGTATGAAATGTCAATACTATCCTTATACCAAGTTAGTTAGTTTCTTTTAAGTTCGTTATAACACATGATCACGAACACATGATCACAAGTATGCAAGAGTAAATATACCACGCTAAATTCTCCTTATAATAAGTTAGTTTCTTTAAGTTTGTTATAACACATAATCACGAGTATAAAGTGTGAATATACCAGGCTCACTTCTCCTAATAATAAGTTAATACTATTCTTATAATAAGTTAGTTTCTTTTAACTTTGTTACAACACATGATCACGAGTATACAAGAGTAAATATACCACCCTAACTTCTCCTTAATCTTTCTCATAATAGAAACAAGTAAACTCATTTTGAAAGGGGCGGATCTTTTATTAGTTATTGCTTGTTTCTTGGTTTGGACCTCTTTTTGACCTCAATATGTTCTCTGTATACATTAGCTATGATTTCACATTGGGCACTCATTGGAGACTGAAAAACCCAGAAAATTGAAAATTATGACAGAAAAGACCTCCCAAGTTCTCAACTAAAAGGATCAGAGAAGCTTCAGAGTTATCAACTATATACAGAACCATAAGTGTGATGTACTGTACCAAACAAGATCGTCTTGAATGGCTTATCAAGACAACTGGACCACAGGACATAGTATTAAATGGTGATATTCACAAAAAAAGTACTTCAATTCTCTGTTCCTTAACAGAGCAATTGCACCTAAGTGCACAAAAAACAAAAACAAAAAAATTCACTAGTGTTGGTCTAGATTAATTTTTATTTTCACACATTTGTCAATGTTCATCTAACATTTTCATAGTCAGTCTTTCCCAAATCCCTACACTGTATATATCTAAGTTCATTAGGCTACGTACGAAATGCGGAAATATTAGACTGTGATTTGTCACTTTCATCCATGCAAGGTTACCCATTTAGGTATCTTCAAATCAAGATCTAGAGCCTTCAACTTTGATAAGTTGTACCAAACTACTTTCATTGTGATAAGATTAAGTACCTTTACATGTAGGACTGTCACGGACTCCAGCATCAGTTGCGTCTGTACATGAAATTACTGAATAAGTGAACTGACGAAGTTTTGAAAGAGGAATGGAGATCTAATGATGGACTAACCAGTGACAGTCATATAGATAAAATGACACAGCAATAGAGAAAAATATGTTACAAGAAAAATCCAAAAATCCAAAGAAGTCTAACACCTCTGGTCCCAAATACCAGCTGTTGTGTCTGCTAGTTGCATACAAATACCTGCTATACCTATTATACGAGGCGACCGTATTGTTTAGCTTGGAAAGGGAGCACTTGGTGGAAGTGTCAGTCCTGGGAGATAGGAACAAAAATATCCAAGATAAGCCTATTTATTAGGAGCCTTCTATGTGCCTTGTTTTCTGCTATTTATGATATATTTACTGGCTGCTGGAGGTGGGTGGTGGATTGGAGAGGTCAGTATCATTCCACTATATCGAACACCTAATAGGAATCAGTTTTCATCTAGCTTTTTGATAAACAGATGAAAGGTGGAGCACAGTAGATAGGGCATCAGAGGACTTTATGTAAGGTGATGGTGGA
The DNA here is from genome assembly GCA_036897485.1 of Pelargonium nanum. NCBI lineage: Eukaryota > Viridiplantae > Streptophyta > Magnoliopsida > Geraniales > Geraniaceae > Pelargonium > Pelargonium nanum. The sequence continues at coordinate 5,974 of JAYMTF010002403.1, read as the reverse complement.
CTGTGGAGTAGCAGTGTAAAACATAATATTACAGGTTCCGCAGAAGATTATATTAGCTGCCCAAGAGTAACATCTACCATGAGCTGCAAAGTTTATTAAGTTTCAAGGAGATGCTGAATTGACCAAATATGATGAGTGTTCCAGATGATATGCAAAAGCCACAAACAAGAAAATCCTGATATGTGCCGATGAAAAAAAAGAAGATCCTGATATGCAAACCAAAGAACGTAACTGTGCTAGAAGATACATTGTGGAATCACATTTTTAGGCCTATAAGGTTCTATATATAGAGTACCAACTGAAGAAAAATGCATGTGATCTATGAAACATCAGCAAGTCCTTATAGCTATGGTGTGAAAGACGAAGCATATGAAGAAAAAGTGAGATATGGCAAAAGTGAGATATGGCTTGGAAAGCCACGAATGATGACAAAGTTAAGGAATGATATGGAAAACCAGATGGACAATGTTAGAACCAATAATTAACAAGATTAATGATGAGCAATATCAGGACATGATGTGTTGTTGGATTTAACATAACAGTAATCTTAGTCACATAGAAGCAGTAAATTTTCTTAGTCCTAAAGCATTTCAAATACATTAGATTTTGTAGATTCAGATATAATTCGAAGGTGGTTAAATAGGGAGTGACTTAAGGAGGTATGCTATATATCATCTTCTATACGAACTTCCAGTAGTCAAAATTTCGGTGTTTCTTCTATCCAGACAGTACGTTATTAAGCAAAAAAGTTGGTTAAAACATGAACATAATAAATCTAAATGGAACTGACCTTTCTGGACCTAGTCCTTGACAGTGCAGCATCAAGCTGCTCTTCTAGTTGTACAAGGTCAGTAATACTCAACTGCTGAGCATTTGGCACTTCAAGGCGGCTGCAGGCTATAATCATGTGAGACAGGACAGTACTAATATGCCAAGGGAAGATTTTCGGCAAGTAAGATAACTTGCCTTCGAACAATTTCTAGGAGCTCTGCATGTGACTTCAAATTTGCGTACTCACAAAGAGAGACCTGTAAGGGTACTTTGTCAGTCAACTACAGAACTACTATACACGATGGTAATAGCATAATAGTGGTAGGTCAATAACTGGAACAGTGAAAAACACACAATAACATACACCAACAATATAACAGTCAGCCAACTGGCATCTGCTCTATCTGAATATTTTCTTTCAAGCAGACAAATGTTTTTCCTTAATGTATAGTGTATAAGTCTAAAATTTCCAGGCAGATGTTTAGTTGGCAATATATATTCATGTTAGCAAAATAAGAAGTAATTGACAACAGTGGCAGTTGGTCCAGTATATTTCTTAATCAATTGTATGGTAGATTCCTTTCTGCAGTAACTTACATCTTCACAAAGAACATGTAGAAAAAACTTGGTTGAAATAAATTTGTAGAATATGTGGAGGTTTTAGTCTGAAAGCATAATTGAGGTTTGTTTCTGGTATAATATGTTGTACCTGTGCTTTGCTTTTGGTGGCCTCTTCTTCTTCAAGATGGGACTGGTACCGTTCAAGTACTTTGAGTAAGCTGAATCAAAAAACTTAACCTAGTTAAATCAGAAATAACATGAGTGAAGGAGAAAATGATAATATAGTTTTTAACAGATAATAACAGAAACTGTTAGCCATTGGGTACAAGTGTCCTTCATGGTGCAATTATCATGGCAGCAACTTCATTTGATTAAGAGGAGGGACATCTGGGTACCTCAATTTTTAGTTTCTTGGTTAAGCATTAAAGATATTCCAAATTTTTGGGAGGCTGCAGCCATTAAGGACATGATTGTCCCACACAGGACAGATGTGAAGTACATCTCCATAGGGAAGCAAAACGTAGATAAGTATGAGCAAGTCGTTCAAACTGTTGCAGTTATTGATTCAGTGATCCTAACTGCTGCAGGTGATTGGAACAGAACAAAAACAAAATAGATAGAAAGGCTCTCCAATAACTGCAGATAAGTATTACAAGTAGTTGCTGCACATTAATTTAGTATATTAAAGGTTCCTCTAGCTATCTTACTGCTATATTCACTTTTCTTGTAATTTCTTGGTGAAGATTAGCTAATTGGTGTTTTTTTATTCATCCTTTCTTAGTATGTCGGAATCTTATCAGTTAACATATATCATGTCTACTTTATCAATTCTCTATCTCGAGGGCTCAAACAAGACCTAATGGTAGAGGACTAACATCTATAACTAGCATGCAGAATATGCTAAGTAGTTTTTTAGGTTCCTAATAAATTTCGAAGTTGATACATTGTATAAATCAACTCTCAACGTGTTGCAGCTAATACATAAGGAAAAGGTTATGTTTTTTTTTTTTTTGCAGTGATAACTAGGGTAAAGCATTGAATGAGGTATAATATGTCTATATGCCAAAATCTTTTGGTCTGAAATCCTTTTCCAAGGAGATGCAAAGTAGACTATCAGTAGTTTGTACTAATATAATTATAACCAGAGATTATTAACTTAATTATAAATATATCTTCCACATTCTCCCTCGAGATGGAGTATCATATCAGAACGAATAAATTATACCAGGTGAATACACAGAAGCTGTGAAGAGGTATAATAACTGTGGAACGAAAGTAGATGAAGGGAACACACAGATAGTAATAGCAGTGGAGAGAAAGTGCATGAAGAGACCACACAAATGGTGTGGTCGGATCCTCATCGAAGGAGATTGATGGGGAGCAAAGGTAATCAGCTCAAGTACGTAGGAGGAATCAGAGGAGGAAAGGCAATCAGCTCTAATTCATACAAGGAATCAGTGGTGCAAACAATTATTGAACAGCTATGTGAGGAAAAGGTCTTCCAGATAGATTTTGAATCAGTGATGCAAACAATTGTCGATAAGGAGCTATGTGATCAAGTCTGGCATTGCTTCTTAAGCAGTTTGTCCTTGTTCCAGTATAGGTGCGGGAGTGTCTCTTCTTGCTTGAGGCGATGGTGTCCATGCATATTCTCTAGTGAGGAATTATATAAAATATCTGCAAGCAAAGGAATCATTATAATGTTCAACAATTGAAATTGAAAGAATTTTTGGAACCCTCAAATACTATTTTGATATAGCGGTAGATAATCTAGGTCAAACATTGTCTATGAATAAAAGTGAATACTTTTTAGAACAAAGGCATCTCTATCTAGGTAAACATTGTCTTTACAGAGTACACACAAAGTGTGTGTTTTGTTATAGCCGAAAGAATGAGTTATCTTAAGTTATGACACTTTGTGGCTTCGCCAGAGGCATACTCTTATATTTGTTATCCAGATGTCGATCAATGTTGATTTAAACGATACATGTATAACATCGTTGTCTTAATTTGTTTACTTGCCTCTCATGAAAAAGGTTGAACCCTTTCCACAGTATGGGAATCTAGGGTGCCACACGGCCAAGTTTTTTGAACTTGTGATAGTTAGTATCAAAGCATGCATAAAACATATCATATCGCTGTGGCTCATTTGGCCAACCACATGTGTTTTCTTGAGTGATATATGGGAAAAGATGTGTAGCATCCTTGAGACAATCGATGAGGAAGTTATCCAATGACAAGCGCGTCGGCTATATTAGGTGAGTGCTAATTATGTTTTGATGTGTGTTTTTTAGGGTGACCCCAACGGGGATCAGGTACTCCTGGGGCCAGCGAGGCTCGCGAAGTGAATTGATGACTTTGCAAGGCGTTTGATGCAAAAAAACCACATAAGCACAAGTCTGAAACAAGGTTCTCTCTAGAAGTGTCGCAGAGAATGTTCCGGATCAAAAAAATGTTTCTTCCTAAGGTGTCTTATGGGTGTTCTTCTCTTCCGACATACTCTTATTCAGAATACAAATAAAAAATTAGGTAAACTCCAAATTGTATAACTAGTTTTCAATTATCAGTGAATCATATGGAAATATTATAAACTCAAACTCATAAAATTAACAAATTGTATTTGACTAGTAATTTCGACGAAGGTAAAAAACAGTCCTACAGTCGAATATGTCTGTGCCTCGAATATCGAGGTAGAGTTTGATTCTTCATACTAGTAAATTATATTTGAAACTAGAGTCCACTTCTTAATTTGGGTTTACACACCATTAAATGAAACTCAATGCGTGTGTATTGAATTCTATTTTGGGTGTAAGTGTAGAAATCCTACGGCATCAAGTGATTTGCAGACAAAGAAATTGTTAGTATAAATTTATAAGAGAAGGGAACGTAATATATATTGCCCTATAGGTAGAGGAGATAATTATGTTCACATAGATTAGCAATATGTGATTGGTAGGTAGTGGTATCATGTGGGTCAAAGTAGGACCACGATGATGTCGTGGTAACGTTCCCCTTTTTGGGTTCTCACTTCTCAGATAGTTTTAGTGGGGAGTTTGAGATGTTTTCATTGAGGCGTGTCTCGTCTAATAGCACCATCACATGCTTCCTTATTGAATGTAGCACAAGGTGTCTGGCCTTCTATGATACTTTACTATTCGAGGTGTACCTTCTTGAGATGTATCTTGACTTAACATGTCACAGTAATCTTAGACGCTGATTAGATTGGTAAAGGTCTCATATTGAGAAAGACTAGGAGTTAGATCTTTGAAGGTAAAAATAATTCATTTGGGTGGTCATGTGGTCCTTAAGGGCCTATGTGTAATGGTGTGAGGTAAGGAGGGAGAGACCTTTGAGATGAAGCTCTTCAAATAAAATTATCTTGAGATTCACTCAAGTTCTTGATGAAATTCGGTTCAAGTATTGTACAAGTCTTTAGAGAAGTCCCTGTAAAAGGAGAAGCTCAAGTGGAGTTTGTAGGAGTCCTTTTGGAAGAGGTGTTTGGAAAGGTCCTTCCTAGTGACAGAATTACGATACCTAGATATAAATTTTGTAGTATTTAGATATAATTTTGAAGTGATTCGCTCATTTTTCAGTAGTGACGGAATTATATACTTCAGAAACTAGTAGAGCTGGAGTGAGTCACAGTGGTTATGAGCTCACCCCATCCCTCTTAAATTCTTCTACTATTAAGTTATGTCGAGTTGCTAGACTCATTTCTTCTTCACGTGCCTGTCCCAAAAGCATGTCTCTGCCCATTCTAACATTTCATTGCATTTTCCCTTTGCCCCCTTTGCCCACCAGCTCAGGCCTTTCTCTCTGCTGATTATTATAGTATTTTCTAATTTATTAATTTCTTTCCTAAATCTTTCTGTTCATCTTTTATGTTTTCTTGTTATTCATGTCACTGATAACTTTGTTTATTATTAACTTTTTATCATCAAATGGAACTTAGAAAGTAGAATAAATTGATATCCAGACATGCAGGGTAATGTTATGTAGTATTACATTAACATAAAAGAACTCAAATTAATCCTATAACCAAGTAACAACTACCTTAGATTATACAATAATTATTAAATGTAACTCAAAAAATTATCAAACCAATTTGGATGCACTATTTCTGCTTTCTAACAAATTTTACTATAAATTGTGACAACTCTTGAACATAAACCTGGTTTCTTTTTTTATGATGACTATTAAAGAACCAACTCAACTAAATGTTCAAGCTTGTAGTTGAAGACTTTATTTATTTTTTTAATATTATATTCCAACATGTCCTCTCACGTGTAAGCCCGTTATAGCTTTGCAAGTGTACCGAAGAAAGATGGAAGGATTTCGTTCCCATTTATAACTTTGAGTGAGGACCGGAGAGATAGATATGAGATCATTTCCAATTTTAACTTTTGTGCGGGTGCCTCGATAGGAGAAAATGGAGTGTTCAAGTGAACTTGAATGATAGATGAAGAATTATATAGAATGTTTGTTTGTAACTTTATGGGAGGACCAAGAAAGATAGAAGCTCATTTCCGATTTTAACTTTTTGCAAGTGATTCCATTAGAGGGCAAATCTAGTGCTAGTAGCCGCGGTAATTCCAGCTCCAATAGTGTATATTTAAGTTGTTGCAGTTAAAAAGCTCGTAGT
>JAYMTF010002402.1:0-18375 GCA_036897485.1 Pelargonium nanum | reverse complement strand
TTTTTATTATTCCATAAAATAAAAGTGAGTATCAGTGCACTGATATAACCTAAGTCAATGCACTTCTAAAGATTATGTAGTTTTGATTAACATTAAATTAATTCGTCCTAATTTTATGTGCATCGGGTATAAGTTTAGAGGATAAAAAAGCATAAATCATAGCTTAGATAGAATCCAAACAATAACAATGTTACTTTATTTAGTTACATTTGTTCACTCACACACACTCAAATGCATCCCATTGGAACCAACAAATTGTAACATGGTGCATATTATCATCAATGACTCATTTTAAACTATTTTTTCTTAACGATCTTCATAAATTCAATTATTATTTTTAATTTGTTTGTTTTGGATGTTAACTATTTTTAGTTAATTCAAATAATTAATATGTGATTTTTTTGTTACGATACATCTTTTGTATTTTTCATATATATTGTTGATATTTAAATTATTATATAAATAATTATAATATATAAAATCACTATTGATCCAAACTACGTAATTTTTAGACTTTAGTACCTTATATCAGTGCCTTGACACTCATTTCACAATTTCATGTTCCAAACAACTCTTTCCGGTTTCTATATAGAGTTGTCAAACAAACACTTAATGTAAAGCTAACTCGCAAAATGTCTACTTTAGAGTTGTGAATTTTACATATAGAATGTGTGAGTAAGTGTAGATTTGCTCGACCCAAACCCACACAATGCAATTGAATTTTGGGTGTTTATATGTTTGGCTGTTTAAGTCCAAATTGTCAATTCTAAATCTTTCATTCATGGTCGTGAAAATTGAGTTGATTGTTCTAACCGCGACTCAACTGACATGCCAAGTTAATTTTTAAACAAGTTGGGACTTAAGTCAAATTTGATTAATTTCCCAAAGATAGTGTTAGACAGATCAATCTCTCTTTCGTTCATAGTTGTGAAAATAAGTTTATTATTTTAATTGAAACTCGACCAATTAATTATTTTAGCTCCTAAATGAACTTGTACATCAATCAAATTGAATTTTAATAGTATCTTTTAGTGTCACGTCATCAAACTATTTTGTTAAACCAATTCTGAAATCTGAGTTGAATATGACCAACTCATTTTGTACTTATGAGATTGTGAGGGATACAAAAAAAATTCTCTTTTGCATAAAGTATGGGTAAGGTATGACAACAAATGTGATCACCCCCAGCAAACAAAACGCCTAATTTATTATTTACATTTATGTATGGTTAAGAGTTAAGACTTATCAACATTCCATGGGCCAAGGGGTAAGCACACCACTTAAGTACCGTAGTGTCTCGGGTTCGAGTCACCGTGGGCACTGTTGGTATCCTAGTTTGGAATTAGTGATATGTAAGAGTATGGGTGGGGTTTATATAGATATTATATATGATATTCTTATCATGTACTCATTGTACTACTTAAAAAAAAAAGTTAAGACTTATTTGTAACAATCTTCAATCATGATGTGATTAGTAATAATAATGCCATAAAGAGATCTCAATTTTAAGCCTAATCCAATGTTCAAAAAGAGACTAGAGTGGACTAACAAACTTAAATTTTTTTGATTGATGGAAAAGAAATGTTATTTTATGGTTATTTAAAACAAAAGTGTAATTAGCCAAGTTACATAACATAAAGTTAATAATTTGTATCACAACACGTTGATGTAGGTCGCACCAAAATAAATATATAGTAAATTTTGAGATTGAGTTGGCAACCTGCGCGCGTATGTATATATATATATATATATTGGAAAAAAATTCTGATTTAAAACCCTTACTCGCTATATTTTTCAATCCGGCCTAAGATCGGGCTTTTCCAATTTAAATCTAACAACAAATTATCTATTACTTAAAATTCGAATCGCAACTCCAATAATCTTTCTAATTGGTAAGTAGAAGAAATGTGGCCAATGTGTCATCTTATTCTCCATAACTCCACTCCACGTGATTTTATTATTTAATTATTTGTATCTTATTCCATTTATAATATAATAATATAAATTCAAATCTAAGATGCTTTACAATAAATATTGAATGTGATAAAATAAATGAATGGCCAAAAATACCTCAAAGAGGGAGAGAGAAAAAAAATGGTCCCTTTGTCATCTTTTCCATCACACATCTTATCACTTTGTTTCCTTTTTCATCTTTTTCTCTGTTTTTTATTAGGTGAGTTTTTAAATATATTTTTGAAAATATCACAATCTTTCAAAAATAAAATAGAAGTACTTTACATGAATTGATAAGAGAATATATAGGTTTGGGTTGTGATTAATGTTTTCAATAGGTTATTGTTGATTTGTTGTGCTAATCACATGTTTATTTATATTTGTATTTAAAAATGGTTCTTCCTAAAAATTGTAGAATTTAGAGAACTCAATTTAAAAATAAAAATAAAAATAGTTTAGTGATGCCACTAATAAAATAACTTCAATTTATTAAAAACATGAATTCAATGAATTTGATTTCTAAATTAATTTTAAAGTTAATATTATAAACGTCTTTCCAACTAAATGAGCATACCATGTTTGCCAGACAATAAATTTTAAATTCAACATTGATTCTTATAGTATACAATCATGTTATCATTGATATGATTTAAAAAAAAATGTTATCATTGATAAAAAAATATTTATTTCATTTTCATTTCACCTTAAATTTTGTACACACCTTACCCTCTAATTATAATTATGTGCATATGCAAAATGTAAGATTAAATTTTAGAAAATAACATATTTTTCGACAATAAATGTTGAGATTGAATAGTCAAAGGGATAGTGGCGATTTTGAATATAGCTTGAGGAACAAATGTAAATTTGTGAATAGTTGGAGAATCAATGATAAGTCGAAACCTTAATCTTATGTCAATTTGGATCCTCCATTAATTTAAAAACAACCGAAATAGTACCCATGTTAATTTTTGTTAAATTCTAATTTAATTATATTTATGTGGCATAAAAATTAATTAAAAAGTATAATCAATTACCGTCATAATTAAAGTAACTAAAAATTGTATATAATAACTCGTGTTAATTTATTTCACAAAATCGATTAAACTTTCTTTTACACGTCTCATATCATTTTCGATCACAAACTACGAACTCTATCTAACCCAACCAATCAAATTAAATCTAACATCATATTCAACAAATGTCACATGATTAACCTAACTAACAAAACCACTCAATTTTGGCCTCAAAAAACTACATAATATCTATTGTACTAATATACTATACAAAATAGACCGACAAGACACAAAACTAGCCAAACCAAACCTAGTACTGTACTTGCTTCATAGCTATCACAAATTTTTGTGAAACGATTTATTTTCCCAAGAAAAAAAATGTAAGAATCACAAAAATTGTGGTTCAAATTGAACATCAAAAATTTGAACCATTTACTTATTCGGTCTATATAAATTTAAGAACCGAAACCAACCACCATCTCCTCTTCCCTCTCATTTTCCCGAAATGTGGGTTAGAGGTGGCAAGTTTTGGGTCGGTCTCGGGACATGTTTGGTAGGTTTTAAGTTCGATAAAGCTAATTCTAATATTATCCGAAAATGTTTCAATATCATTCGGGTTTTTCATTTTAGTTATAAAATGTGTGAATTCATTCGAGTTAGACTGATTCGAACCGACCAAAAAAGATAGTCTAATCGGATCAATTTTAGGGTGTCTTTGAATTTGAATTCAAATTCTCAGCTTTAAATGGTTCGAACAAATAATTATGATCTGAAATAGTGGGTACCTGAAATTTGTGGGTCGGATTAGAAGATCACACACGCATCTGTATGTTTTATTTGTAAAAGCCACAACCTGTCCCGCAAATTCATACATATTGTGAGTTGAGTTTATATGAAATGAGTGTAAGTTGAGTTTCGGGTTTTTAATACACAATTGTATGGGTCCAATGTTTATTTGTCTAACCCAAACCAACTGGAACATGCCTTGTTCATCTGACCCAAACCTAAAGGAAGAAAAATATGTGGGTTGGATTTTGAGTGTTTGTAGGTCTAGTTGTAGCTTGTTGATTTATTTTTAAGAAAGATTTATAGTTTTACCAATAAAAAATTGTGTGCAAGATTAAGAATGCACGTTATGTATATTTCACGACTTTACTCGCAAATCATACATTTTCCAAGTCAGCTTTGGGTTAAAAATATTTCAAACTGTGATCAATAAAATTCATTTTAATGTAAAACACTAATTCTCAACTCTACATACGAGTAATGCTCAAATAAACTTTATCATGTTTGATTAAATATGCAGATTATATTGGTAATCTTCGTCTTTTCCACGACAACATTCAATTTATATTTTCACAAATTATATCAAACATTAGATATTTTCAACCCATATTTGAAGATCAAACTGAAATCTGAGTTGTCTAACTCTATTTTTAAATCTTTGCCTGCCATTTTGTTCCAAAATTTAACCTTCCACCAATAAATTATAGAAACAAACCAACTCTATTTATAGTATTTACCCATACAAAATTTATTAATTGTGAGAAAATAAATATCTATAAATAGCAAGTTGGTTCGGCTCTGGGTTTTCGCGCTCCGCGTCCGCACCGCCTCTAGAACCAGTAGATTTCGACACGTGTCGTCATCGGGTGGCGAGTCTGCATTAGTCTTACCTGTACGCGACCGCACACTATAAAATTGCATCTTTAGGACTTGTTGGGTTGTTGTTACTGGTTAGTTGTTGTTACAGTAGTTGTTAACTTCTTGCCTGTCGGGCACATGATATTTACGAGATATTTATGTAAAATAATAATTAATAAAGTAAGTGAATATTTAAAACTTTTAAATTAAACAATAGAAATATAAATTGGGTACTAAAATTAATGCAATTTTTTCAGAGATTTTAATATTTTAAGTGTTACATTTTTTAACCATAAAACTCTTGTGTTTGAAGTTTATGGAATTAAATGAAGATAGATTATCGGTTTCAGAAAAATGAAGTATGAGTGTCAATTTTGTATTCTTTAATATATCTATATTTTGAAAGAAATGACGGTATGCATGATGTATACACAAAATTGTTTATGATGATCATAGCTAACAGCGAGAATATGATAATAATAATAGTAGGAGAAGGAGGAGGAGATAATATAATCATTTTCAATTAATTTATATTTTTGAATATTTCCTAATTGTGATTCAATATATATCAACAATTGTAATAAATTGAATCAATTATAGTTAAGACACTTTAAAAATATTAATAAAAGAGCATAGAGCCTCACTAAAACGCAAAAAAAAAAAATATTGAGTATTTAATATTCCCAAATTCATTGAAACAGATATAAATAATAGTTTAAAACATATGTTTCAATGAATGCTCCACATCCACACTTATTTTCATGAAAACATATTGTTGATACTCATTCCACAACAAAAAAAATAATTCAAACACAAATTAGATTTTAAATAAAAGAGTGACGAGTTTCAACTAAACTCTTAATCGAAACATAAGGGAAATAGATCTAACTGGCTTTTCGAGTTTACAAATATTAATTTATGATGTTACATTTACTAAGACTTAACCAAATCTTAACTTTTTAAAAGTTTGATTGTGATTTTTTTATTAGAAGCAAAATGTCTCAATTAAATAGTTATTACTTTTGACTCAACCAAACTAAAATAAAAATAACGCGGAACACCTACAAGGCTACAAAACAAATTTATTAGGATGCATATGAATATTTATCGTGAGATAACATCTTCTCATTGGTTGATAGTTAAATAACTTTTTTTAAATAAATTAAATACATAATTTTTATTAGACAAAATTAAAGATTTTATATTTATATTGTATGATTCTCCATCTCCTTTATATATTTTCCCATCTGTGTGACCTCCTTGTGCTCCACCATCTATAAAAAGCCCCACACACCCATTTTCTCAACCTTCCTTCATCATTCATTGCTCACCAAACCCTACACACCACACTCTCTTTCTCCACTTTTTCTTTTTCTTTTTCCATTTCCTTCTTCTTCTTCACCACCACAACTCTGTTTATGGTTCCTCAACACTCATCTTCCCAGGAGATTCAAGCTTCTGTACAGTTCTTATCTTAGGTAATAATGATCTGGAATTTGTATTTTTATTCAGATTTGACAAAGAAAAAAGAAATTTTGAGCTGGATCTGTATATTTTATCTAATTTTTCTATTTTAAGACATGTTTGTATTTGCATATTTTTTCTTGTCTGAAGAACCAATTTTTATTTTTTTTAATTTGGATTAATTTATATATATTTTTGTTTGACCAGATCTGGGTTCGTTTTTTGAAGCTGATTTAGATCTAGAAATAAAAAACACACAAAAAAATTATGAAGTGCGCGTTCCAGACAACCGCTTTCGCGGCGCGTGAGGAGATGAGGAGCTCCGTCGCCGTGGCGGAGAGGGTGGACTCGGTGGTTTGCCCCAAGCCGCGGCGGCTAGGTCTTCTCTCCGCCGCCGAACACCCCGTCCGGCCGCTCCGATGGCATCATAGGTAATTTTATTTTTCCTCTAAAATTTTCAAAAGCTCAGTTTTTTTGTTTTTTTTTTATATTAATAATACGAACTTTTTTTTCTTTCTTGCAGCTACCAATCAGAGCTCTATGATTCCAAATCTGGGTCTGATCTTCTTGACATCCTCCTCACCAAGGTATTTTACAAAATAAATTGGATTTATTTATTTGTTTTGCTGATATTAATTTCTTTTATTTAGAATTTTGAGTTCTGAAATTTATGTTTTAGTAGATGTATTGGTAGATAATTTTATCATATCTTATCTTATCCACTAATTGACAATTTATAATTTTACTTTTGCACACAAAAACTTGTTTTTTCATAAAGCAATTCTTGGAAATCATACTGAGATGATGGGTTGGTTTTAAGGGTAGTTGTGACAAATTTTGAAGTTTTTATTGTTTAAACTTGTTTTGTCAAAGCATTTCTTGAGAACTTATTGAGATGGTGTGTTAGTTTCATATCCACAAATTGACAAATCTTGAAAAATTATGGTTTGTCCTTTTTTGTACCTACTTGTTTTTCAAAGCATTTCTTGGAAACATATTGTTGAGATGGTGTGTTGGTTTGAGGGTGTTTGTGACAAATTATGAAAATATGTTGTTTGTTAAAACCATTTCTTGAAAACATATTTAGATGGTGTGTTGGTTTTAGGGTGGTTGTGACAAAATCTGCAATTCTTGAAAACATATTGAGATGGTGTGTGTTGGTTTCAGGGTGGTTGTGGTGTTGCGGAACAGCCTTGCAGCCAAGTAGCCTCGTCGCCCCCATTTTTTTGCGGGTCACCGCCGAGCAGAGTATCTAACCCATTAATTCAGGACGCTCGATTTGGGGATGAGAAACTCCTCTCATCCCCCCTCTCCCCGGCTCCCACCCCTTTCGTGTCTTCCCCAGCAAGGAAAGGAGGATGCGTGAGGGGCAACTTCGGGAACAAGCCGGCTGTGAGGATTGAGGGGTTCGATTGCTTGGACAGGGATAGCAGAAATTGCAGCATCCCGACCCTGGCATGAGAAACCCCTCAAATCAGCTCAAAATCACATAGGAAAACAGGAAAAAATTACAAAAATTAAGGTTGAGTCAGTCACAGGAGTCGATAAGATAGTGCAGAGCAGAGCAGGAGATGAATTTTGAAAAATTCTCAAAGAGGAAGAGGAAAAATCATAGGATTCCTTTAATAGTGTAAATATGTTTAAGGGGGTTCTTGGTTCCTTTTCTTTGGTGTGTATTATGCTTGTAAATGGGAGAGATTTTAATTATTAACTAAATAAATGAGGGTTTTAGGGTATTCTAGGAGGTTAGGGAGGAGATTTGGGTTTTTGCCCAATTTTCCATTTGTAAGTATATGATCAAAAGAGTCAAGGAGAGGAAATTTAAATTGTATTTGTATTTTGAGTACCACTTTGTTGTAATTTTGGGGTCTTTTGAAGTTGAAAGATTCAATATGGGCAGCTTGTGAAGAGATAATTTGTACAAATAAAGTTGCTATTATGAGTCTTTTGAGTTGGAAATGAATAAAAAAAATTATGTTTAATGTTGTGTTTCTTGTTGATTGGGTTTTGTTTTGTTGCTTTTTGAATGAGAGAACCTTCAAAAGTGTGGTGATGTATTGTTTTTTTCTTCTTTATTTGTTGCTTATGTTTTAAGCTAATATGGAGCCCTTTTGTCTCACCTTTTGGTGGGCTCTTTATGGGTCATGAGCTGAGCTAAGAGATAGTGGGAGCCTATAGAAAGAGGAGGTTCTTTGGTATTCTGATGGGTCATGAGCTTTAAGATAAGATAATTGACTTATATTTTTTTCTTATCGTAAATGAAGCTTTATTAATTAAAATGGAGTTTGGTGTATCAAATTTGTTACTTGCATGACCATTGGCATAATTAAACAACAAATTTGAGCAACTCACACGCGAAGGCCATGTAGTTTGTTTCTTTTGCATTAAGTCGAAACAACACCTTCTCCACAGGCTCTTCTTAACGTTATTGTATTTATCAATCAAAGACGTCCATAGATGAGACAAACCATAAACAAAGGTTAAAATAGTAGAAGAACAGATCTTTATAATTGTTTTATAATGCCATTTCAAATTGTCCATAACTCGGTCAATTAGGATGGGCGTGCCCCATTTTTCTCAAGGAACCAACTCACCGAATCTCATTGTGTTCTCTATTGACATAGTCGACATCACTGTCAAAGTTATCAGAGCTTGATGATTCATTATTATTGACATTGTTTCATGGATTCAAATTTTTTTTCGAGAGATAAAAATGAAGGTAAGACTAGATGTTAGAAGAAAAATGAAACTCGTACACCCATTTTAAATTAATCTATTTATGACGGTAGGAAAATGTTTAATAAGATAATTAATCTGACACCACGTTACTAATCATTAAATCAGACCCGCCTATCAACCGCGTATACGTATACATAAATGAATCTGATCCGATATGATCCACAGTCCACATCCATTGGCCAAAGGCACAACCATGTGTATGTGGTTGGCATTGGGCAATAGTAATGGACAGGTGTGTGGAAAAAAGAGCTTTAATCATTTGGAATATATGGAGGATCCATCTATGAGATCTTTCTTTCTTTTTTTACAGTGAAACCTTTATTCTTAACAAGAAGCTCACATCATGAAGCAATATGGTAATGTCTCTGCCTTTTGTTTTAAAAGGAAAGGAAGAAAAATATAAAACAAGAGTTGAGTCATGTGAGTTCTAACTATTGGTTAAGAGGTTTCAACATGTGTAATTATTGGTTGGGGGAAGAGATTTTTTCTTGGGTATGGATTTGGTGCTTTTTGGGTTCTATTTGAAGTCAATTGGGGCTGGTAATGAATTTTATTTATTCCTATGTTTTTTTTTTTTTATTGTTGAAGTGGTTTAAACTACTAAAATTGTTTATGCTTTGGGTCGAGACTCAGGTAAGACACATTTAAAATAGATCCGGTTGAACGGTTCTTGCTCACAAATTTATTGGAGTGGATATGCATGTTAATTCATGACGTGTCAAACTCTCATAAATTTAGTTGAGTTTCAACCAATAACTTTATGACAAGTACTCTTTTAATTTGTTTGTTTTCATGTACTTTTTGGCACATGTCTGCAAGTTCATTATTGCTTATATTTCAAAATCGGAAATATTTACAAGTTCAATTTTGCGTACGTTTTCACATCGATAAATATTTGAAATTTTACTAATACACGTGACAATCTTCTTCCATCGAAATATAACAATATAAAATTAAAAGCACCCTCTAAAATATCATATATTTATTTATCTTGATAAGTTGGACATGTTATTATTATGTGTGAAGAAAGTAAAAGTAGAGGTAAACTTGTTAAACATCTTGTCCCATGTTTTGAAAAGTCTTATAATTCTTGCCAAAACAAGATTTTGTTGTTTGTTTGTTAAATTTGGAAAAGTTAGGTAGATTTCAAATCACATGTTAACATTAAATACTTGACTTTCCAACTAACTCTACTCTAGTGGGGCTTAAGTCATTTTTGCCCAAGTTTTCTTTTTTCTTTTTTGATGTCCTAACTAGTTAGGTTATACATTTAATAACCAAGTTGATTGCAGTTTTTAAATAAATAAAAATCATAAATTTTGCTTTTAGAATTTTGCTTCTTAATTTGGGTATATTTTATTGTTGTCTTAAATTTTGTTTTTGTTACGTCTCTCATGTTAAAATATATAACTAGTAAATTATTTTGATTAACATCGTGACGATCACATATAATCTAGATTTATTAGACGTTCTTTTAGTATTTGCGACAATTTAAGATAAAAGTTTTATTTCTCTTTTAGAAATGACACTAAAGTAGTAGCATGTTGATGTTATAATAGTATGACAATCTATTCAATTAAAAATTTAAATGAACAATTAGTGAGCAAATTATAATATTATATTTATCAAGGCCCAATACTAAGTTTACATCTTATCCAAAATAAGCATATATTAGTATGGGCCCAAAGTGTACTATGCTACCTACAAGTGAGCCCCAAAAAAGCCCATCAATGCTTTATCTATAAAGCGTATGGAGTCCAATAACTCAATTTATAACTAGGGATGACAACAAGGCGGGTTTATAACGATTTTGTAATCACCGTCCTCAACCTGTTCCTGCCTCGTTTGGGGATGGAAATTTCCCGCTCCTCATGACCCGTCCTTTTCAAAATTTTATGTTTTTTACCCGCAACTTCTAGCTCAAGTAGTAAGAAGGAATATGTTGCAACAAAGATGTCATATTTCAAAACATCACATGTCATTATCATTTTTAAATAAAATCAATTTTAATTTGCGATAATAAAAAAATAAGTTTACTTTTGTAAATAAAAATATTTTTCGTATACAATATAAAACGAGTACTTAATTAAACATGTTTTGACTCTAAGCCCAATAAATTTTGGTTTAGTTTACGTCAAATCAATGAGATGTTGTCACTACATTAAAATTCACTTATATCAGCTCAAGTGGATATGTGGAAGCGCAGCGACCCGTTTGATCCGAACATTCTAAAGAGGTGCTACACTCTCATTGGTGACTTAGTCTAAACCAAATAACTTATGGCTTAACATCTTTGATCTCTTAAAGTTTAACAATAGAAACAAATTTTTATTTATTTAATATATCGGGTTCGGAATTCACGGGCTACAGCTGCCCGTTCCACCCCTTGTCCCTCTTGAATCGGGAACATTGGGTCCCGTTAAGTTCATATTCATCTTTATTTATAGATTTTGGATCTTTGAGGCCAAAAAAAAAATGTGGGATAATTATAATTTTGTAATTTGAACGAATTGAGTGAATAATAATTATAGTATAAAAATACATTCTTAAGAATAATTTCGACTAAACCTATTCGTTTTCATTTGGTCCAATTATTTGGTCCAATTCAATAAGACCCCTACAGGTAAAGACATTTTAAATCAAAATGAAAAAAATATAAATGAAACTAGAATTGTTAGTTAGGTAGGTTTTAGACAACAAATTGCAATAATCATTATGGTTTATATAACACCAAAAACATGGAAATTATTTCATTAATTACACTTAATTAAGAACATCAATCACAACATAAAGCATTCCAGGGACAGAGAAAATAAAACTCACCGTGAAGAAAAGAAAAACAACATCGCAATCCTATTATCTCCGGTCAACATTCCAAAAACAATAGGCGACTACGAAGTGAAAATAAAATTGGAGTTCATGACAAATTCATAAATTGAACAACAACGTTACAAATTGAAATTAACATAAATTTAAACGCCTGCAGGCTTGTAGGCGATGAAACTGATGCACTGCACTTGACGAACGTTGTCGAATCCGATGATCCTGATGAATGCATTTGGGTAGGTCTTCTTGGCCTCCTCAAGCTCCTTCAGAACTTGGGAAGAGTCAGTGCACCCAAACATGGGTAGCTTCCACATGACCCAGTAGCGTCCGTCGTAATATCCTGGTGACCTGTTGTTCTCACGGTAGACGAAACCGTGCTATTATTCACAAACACACAACAAAACATGTATTAGAATTCGTCACAGTATATGCAAATGCAACTCCCACAACTATAAAATATAATAAGAGTAGTAAGTTTATGTACTCAGTTCACTCCATGATTCTGCAGAGATATTGTTTCTTGGTTAGAACTAGGGTTACTCTTTTTGATAAGCACTAAACTCTAAAAATGAATTAAAAAGCTACCGTTGGTGATTTATTAGCGAAAAATTATGTAGTTTTGTAGAGCTCGGTCTCAAAACATATATTTCCACTTACGAGAGTGACTTAAAAACTATGCAACCCATAAAAATTAATTGAGATTTATACAATGCTAGAATGAATTTAAAATTGTAATAAATAACGTGACATCTTTTCGTTTACTTGGATGTATCTCAATTGTTAATATATTGATGGAATATTATTTTTCTATTTTATTTAACAATTATTGCGTCAAAGTATAAGACAGTCTAGTACTTTTGCTATTTTCAAAGGGGCAAAAATGACATCTCCACTCCATGGATTGAGGATAAGGTGCAAATTTTGGACCAGTCATTCATGAATATTGTGATAATATTAGGAGTTTTATAGTTTAAAGGGTTTGATATTTACTACATATATGTATTATAATTGACTTTTGCAAACATGTTACAATCAAATAATTTAAAATTATTAAAATACTGCAATTATAATTTTCTCATGTAAAAACAAAAATCTGAATAAAATTATATTCCTAAATTATCAAACTATCACCATTGCAAGTAATTAATACTCTCTATGTTTTATCGTAAATGTCATGTTCATAAAGTTTAATTGTTCTAAATTAAATATGATGTTTTCAATTTCGACAAGTGAATTGTACGTAACAATATAATACTGAACAGTTCTGAACATAAAATTAACACAAATTCGAACAATTAAATAAGAGTTGTAATAGAATATAAACCTCCAACTCGAATTCCAAGCAAGGAACCCATCCTGAGCGGAGAAGGTAGTCAACTTCCTTTCCCAACTCCTCGGGGGTCAAAGGTGGAAGGTATGAGAGTGTCTCGAACTTCTTCAAACCAACTGGTGGCCACACCTGCAATCATAACCGCACACTCTCAGTGGCAATTGTTTACATAAGAAAGCTCATAATTATCATATAACGTTGACTCCAGACAAATTGTCTGAAGTCAACACTACTTATGGTACGTACTACGTACGTACCTCCATGCATTTAGCTCCTCCAACGTTCTTTGCGATGGAGCCAAAGTCAACATTGGTCTTGCGGAAACCGGCGAATGATGATGTGGACTTGAGCCCGACGAATGGAGCCGGCGACGAGACGGCGCATCTGGTGACGGAGGCCACGGTGGTCATCGATGCTGCCATGGCTACTACTATTTTTTTCTTCTTACAATCAGTGATCACTTGAAGAGGTCTGTGCTTTGTTGGTGAGGCCTACGTTTTATAGATAACAAATGTGGTGTCACAAATATTTTGATCGGACGGTGAGAAATCGGTGTGGGTTGAGATGGGTGATTTTGGGCTGTTGGATGGAAGATTACAACTTTATGGCCACATAATGGAACTATAGAGCCTTATCGTTAAGCACGCCATTGATTTTGCCACGTGGCATTTATCTTATCTTTCTCACCTCCTATGAAAATGAGGACTGAATTTTGTGAGGATATTTTTGTCATAAATTTGTTTGTAGATGTGAAGTCTTTTCTTGGCCTTTCAATTTTCTTGAATATTACATTTTCTTGGATTTTTTTCTTCTTTCAATTGTTGTTTTTATTTTTCTTGTTTATGATTGGACAAATTGGGCAGCAAGTGATTTTTACATTTGAGGGCAAACAAGTTATATTTTGTTTGATATAAATGTTTTAAAATTTAGGTAAAAAAATAAAACAAAAATAGAAATAGAAAGAAGAAATCGTGTTATATTATTTTTATTTCGGTTGAATTAATGATAATACGTATGACACCCCACTAAATTATATTTATATTCACCTCAATAAATTGTGTACATGTAGTGCTTTCCTGTTTTAGTATATTCTAACGATAAGTTATGAATTCGTACGTTGTTCACCATATAAATAAGTTCGTTTTTTTTAATTTGAAATTCTCGTTTTCTTAAAAAAAATAGCCACTTGAATAAGCTTAATATTATTTAAATAATGAGAGAGCCTTAATTGAAATTAATCGTATTGGCCCAAATCAATTTTAAATCTGTGTTAATATAAAAATAATTGAGAAAAATAATTTCAACTACTATTTCAGTGGCCGAGACTCATAATATCATACACACCAATAAAAAAAACACATAATAACTAATTATTTATATAATACTATCTCGATAATATATATTTTTAGCATAAATAGCTCTTTTGAATCAAAATCCTTTTGTATTTTAACTGAATCTAAATAATTGCTAACTTGAATGGGACATTGTGACTTCTACTTAAAATTATTGTCATTGAAATTAACAATTGTTGCTATATTTATAATGAATCATTGGATTCATTCATTTTGTAATGATGAGGATGTGTTACCAATAACCTCCAATATCCACATAATTTTGTGATCCCAATGATGATGTTATTGGGAAATAATATCTTGACATCTTGTGGTGATTGTAGCATGCATCTGATCCACTTGCAAGTGTTTAACAATCCTTACTTGTGTGAAACAAACCTTCATTTCTTTTCATTTCCAATAAATTCCAATTGGCCATACATTGGTACAAAATGTCATGTTACTGTAAAAGATTGTAAAATTACTCCCTACTTCTAGTGCCTTCTTGTAAGGTCATTTTCTATATATTCAATGCACTAGCATGTGCACTCTTTCTTCAAATTTGAAAAAAAAAGAGAGAATAAAATAAACCAACAATAAATTACTCAAATGTATTTATAATTATGAGTAAAATGTACTTCAACTTTATTATACTTGTTGTTTTTTCCTAAAAATGACAAATTAAGTTTTAGATTGAGAATGTCTTAACACAAATCTTATCTACAAGGAGTACATGTTCATATCAATAGTAATATGAAAATGTACTAATATTTAACGTTTAAATGTTCAAAAATCTCCAAATTAAAGTCCCGATTTAATTTTCGATTGACTTTTTCACTGATACATTTTTCAAGACGGAAAGCTTCCAAAAGACATAAGTGAACTCTTTGCACTGTACGTAAATAGATTTAATTCATAATTTCATATTTTATATTAAATATTGTAAATTCAAATCTCATATATAAATTGAGTGATATATAATGATAATTATGTAATAAAAGTATGTCAGTAGAATGATAACTAGCTCTCTTGCTCTTGCTATCACAAACATTTTTACTATTGTGGCATTGTGCACACACACTTCAAGAAAATTATATTCCTCTATTTTGTCATCTTCAAAAATTGCTTATATGCTCACATGTTTCTTATCCTGAAGAAGACTTGCAGTTCCTGCAATCATGTCCATATAATTTGTTGTCTCTCATATTCAATATGGTCCTTGTGAAAATGATAAGATAAGCTCATTACAAAATAATATTGTTTGTCCAAGGATGTTCAAATCACTAATCAATGCCAAAATAATGAAATATAAAAGGGCATAGCCGATCTTTATATATATGTTTCACTCTTTTATGTACATGATTCTGCTTTTTGCCCTTATTCCATCAACTTCTCAAAACACAAAAGATCAGAGCTAGTAGCTTGTAAACCCTAGCTTGATGCATACATGACACATGACACAACAGAAGGAAACAAATTGAACATGGAAAATTTGATGAAAATGTCTTCGAAATGAGAAACTCTAGACGCCTGCAGGCTTGTAGGCGATGAAACTGATACACAGCACGAGCGTTGTCGAATCCGATGATCCTGATGAATGCATTTGGGTAGGTCTTCTTGGCCTCCTCGAGCTCCTTCAGAACTTGGGAAGAGTCCGTGCACCCAAACATGGGTAACTTCCACATGACCCAGTAGCGTCCGTCGTAATACCCTGGTGACCTGTTGTTCTCACGGTAGACGAAGCCGTGCTACATACAAAATCAAGATTCAATAAGAAAACATTATAAACGTTTTAAGAAGTGGAAACAATAATCATCAAGAATCGGACAACACACCTCCAATTCGAATTCCAAGCAGGGAACCCATCCTTGGCGGAGAAGGTAGTCAACTTCCTTGCCCAACTCCTCTGGGGTCAAAGGTGGGAGGTACGAGAGTGTCTCGAATTTCTTCAATCCGAGTGGGGGCCACACCTGCAACGCACGTCATGAAATTAGAAACTTATATTCCATCTCGACCATTTCTTAGGTAGATTATATTGCTTGTACTATTGACATCTTTTTCTCATACACTTGTCGTTAGACGTACATTTTGGTCTTTCATAATACAAATTAATGGTCATAATTCATTTTTTAACAATATTAACACAAGAGTGGACTATTACCTCCATACATTTGGCGCCTCCTTTATTCTTCACGAGTGAGGTAATGCTATCATTCTTGCGAGTTACGGGAAACTGCTTGAGGCCGATGAATGGTGCAGGAGCGACCAAGCTGGCTTGAGCGGAAGAGACTCTGGTGACTGAAGCCATAGCTGAGGATGAGACCATGGAAGCCATTTTTGCTCTTAAGTTTCTTGAATTGAGACTGAGTGAGTTTTGGTTCTTCAAGTTCCTATTTATAGATGGACTTCACTTCTCTACCGAACCTTAGGGCTTTTTTTGCATCTAACGGCTCAACATTTGTTCACATGTTAGATGAGATTCTAGCCGTTGGATTGTTTGAATAATGTAACGTTACAAACTCAGCCAAAATAATTTCAATCTTCTTATCAATATGGACCATAGGTGCACGCCACGTGTCAGTCATGTTTGTATTTTCTTTTGTCCTTTTGGAAATGGCATTTGTTTTCTTCTTCTGTAGTGAAATTTAGTTGGTAAAATTCAAAGAGACTGTTTGATTCGAGCAATGTTTTTAATCTAAATAAAATTTTAATATAGTGATTTTAATATGAATAGTTAATAGAAAACATTGCATTGAATATTAATTTTATTGTAAGGTTGTACTATTTTACTTTATAATGTTTATTTAGTAAGTAAAAATATAATAAGAGAACAAACTACTTGTTGCAATTATTTCGACATTAAATACTACGTAGTAGCATATTATACAAATAAATTCAAATAATATTCTAGTTTCTTTTTTATTATGACATAGTTTTATTATTTGATGCCAATTACACTTTTAAGCCCATGTTACTCAATTAGATGTAATTTGTGATAAACAAGCAAAAATTGTTCGATAACACTACTTTAAGTTATTAAAAAAGATCATGAAATGACTAAGTTTTGAACCGGAGTAAACCGGTGGTTCACAAAAAAAAAAGGTCATGTTCAAAATTAAGATTATGTGATACATGTTTTTTTTTTAACCTCTAATACATGTTGTTTTAAGTCAAAATCAACTATTTGTCAACTATTAATTTAACAAAGAATTGTAAAAAAAAAATTTTTTGTCAATACCTTTTTAGCTAAAACCAACACATCATGCGACAGTGCGACACTAACCATTACTCTTTTTTGGTCGGTGATCATCAACAATATAGATTACAAGATATATGGATCAGTTGGTGATCAAGAACATGTTATTGTACGTAAATGATTAAACATTTTTTTTAGTAATACCATTAGTTAGTCTAATTTGGAACAAAAGTCTATCGTATTTAACTTTCGACCGCTATTTTTATAAATGTGAATCATTTAGTGTAATCTAGATCGAGTTGGGATAATATTTATTTGTGTTGATGTTGAATGCTCGTCAAAGTACGAATCACCATTACTCAGTATCTCCTTGTACTTCTCTATCTTTATTTGATGAAATTATACTTTAATTACAATCAAGAACCCTGAATATGCTCCACAAAACTTCCATTTATGGGGTCACATATAGATCATATATATCTTAAAATCATGTATTATTTTTACAAATCATATCAATTACTTTGTGGTCAGAGCTAGAAATTAAGGCATGAAGAGATAATAAGCGAGGTTTGGATAGTTACTAATTACATAGACTATTAAAAATGATGCAATTAATGTGGGCATATAGCCGATCTGAATATATAGAATTTGCTCTTTTATGTACATGATTATGCTTTTTGCCCTTATTCCATCAATAGCTTTCCAAAAACAAAAGCTTAAAGCTAGTAACTTCGTGGTGACATGACACATCACAATTAAAAACAGAAAGAAACATAATTTTTTTGATGAAAATGTCTTTGAGCGAGAAGCTCTAGACGCCTGCAGGCTTGTAGGCGATGAAACTGATGCACTGCACTTGACGAACGTTGTCGAATC
>JAYMTF010002401.1:0-18381 GCA_036897485.1 Pelargonium nanum | reverse complement strand
TATACTTTCAGATTTGTGTCAAATGTTAGGGTTTGTGTTAGATTTGTGTTGGTTGAACAAATTTTGGATTTGTGTTGGATTTGTGTTGGGTTTGTATTGGATTTGTTAGTCAAATGCCTAGGGTTTGTGTTGGTTGAAGAAATTTTGGGTTTGAGTTGGATTTGTTTTGGGTTTGAGTTGAATTTGTGTTGGTTTTGTGTTGGATTTGTGTTGGTTTCTTGTTGGATTTGTGTTTGGTTGAACAAATTTTGGGTTTGGGTTGGATTTGTGTTGGGTTTGTGTTGGATTTGTGTTGGTTTTTTGTTGGATTTGTGTTGTTAGATTTGTATTGGGTTTGTGTTGGATTTGTGTTAGATTTGTGTTGCGTTTGTGTTGGACTTGTGTTGTTTGAAAAAAAAGAAGTGAATTTTCCGGATAAATTTTGAATTTTCCGGCGAAACTTTGAAGTTTCCAGCGAACATTCATGAACTTGTTCTTGACAAATGAAGAAGAAGGGTAAAATTGTCATTTCAATTTTTTTTGAAGTCATGTGCACAACACATGATGAAAGAGGGTATTTTTATAAGTCATGTGCACAGCGACACTCATTACCTCTTGTGATAAATAACGTTGTTCTGGACCGTTTTGGGCCCGTGTAGGTGGTTTTTCAGGGCATTTTAATTATTTTTGGAGCAACAGGGGCATTTTCGCAATTTTGTGATTCCCGACGTGCACAATAAATACATGATATTTAGCGAAAATAAAAGCGTACGTCCATTAAAAATTAGCTGAACTAGTTGGTATGGTTTCCCGATATACTGGGTCTACATAAAATCGAATCTATCCTGGTTGCAAGTTCTTGTCATAATTATTTATTGTATGTAATGCCATGTAAATGGAACATCATTGATCATATCAGCTAAAATCTTGAGGCAATTTTACTCTCTGAATTTTCATTGTGTTTCAAAATTTATACAATTAGGTTGTGTTTTTTCTCTGGATTTGTCAAATTGTCCTATTTCACGGATTCTGTATGCTCAGATAGCTTTGTTTACTATATATTATCAACTATGCGGATTTCTGATTTCTCATTTATCTTTGCAGCTGTTGGTGAATATAACAGAGAAATTTGATACAATAATAAGGTCATTTACTCATTTAGACCAAGAGTTCTCCTATATGAAACAGATGACCAAATCATACAAGTTTTTCGAAAGCATTGAAGATGCAGTTCTGAGAAGTGGTGTTGGCATGAAAGCGAAGCTCTCATGGGTCACATTACATTCCCTTCTTCATTCAGAGAGAATTGCGTATCGTCGGAATGGGTATATCTGGCTAAGCGATTTGCTTATCGAAGAAATTAGTGAGAAAAAAGATTCAAGTATATGGTCAAATATTATAAACTTGCAGCAACAAATTACATATGCTGGTGGTCATGAACATTCCATCTCTTCAGATGTTCCTTTGCCTGTATGGCTTATGTGTGGTCTTCTCAAGTCAAAAAGCAACTTCATCAGATGGGGCTTCCTTTTTGTTTTAAAGAGGCTTCTGATGCGATGCAAGTTTATGTTAGATGAGAATGAAATGCAGCAGTCAGGTGACAGTGATTCGAGACCGAAACATGAAGATAGTCGGCTTGCTAAAGCCAATGCAGTGATTGATTTAATGAGCAGCGGTTTGTCCTTGGTGGCTAAAATCTATGAAACAGACCTAATCAATATCTTGAAGGTATATTGTTTTATCACCTTGGAAACTAGTTTACCATATGTTTGCTTGTGATAGGGATCTTGAAAATTTCTCTATGGTGGACACTAAACTCGTACCTCCTTGATTTGTGAGTGAAACTCATTGCCTATGCACACTCAAGCATAGAGGGACATTCACCTGCACTACTGTTGTCAATTAGCACAACTTTAATATACGAGTGATGATGAGTTTTTCATACATTAGTTGTTGATGTACGAGCCTCGGTTGTTACGCTTGCTTATCAAAAAAAATAATTAGTTGTTGATGAACATGATATATAATTTTGGTAATCTAACTTGCATCTCTTTGCTGTTTATTAACAGATGTGTGACATATTATTCTCTCAACTATGCCTGAAAGTTCTCCCTGCAACTGCAACACCATTTGGAGATGGAATGCAGCATGGAAACGCCATTGGGGCAGAGGGAATTAAGATAATTGAGTCTGATGTTCGTGGACCTCAGCAGGACAAATTTTTGTTAGATGAGTCCATGGAAGAAACTGATTGTCAATTTGGTCACTGTAGTAGTAGTCACTCAATATATGAGACGGCATCAATGGCAGCTCTGCTTCTCCGAGGACAGGCTATTGTTCCAAGACAACTAGTTGCACGGGTTCCTGCCGCTTTATTTTATTGGCCGTTGATTCAGCTTGCTAGTGCAGCAACAGACAACATTGCTTTAGGCATTGCTGTTGGCAGCAAAGGAAGAGGAAATCTTCCTGGTGCAACATCTGATATTCGAGCTACCTTATTATTGCTTTTGATTGGAAAATGTTCTGCAGATCCTGCTGCTTTTCAAGATGTTGGAGGAGAAGAATTTTTTAGGTTATTCCATGCTTACCTGCTTCCCATGTAATAATGTTTGGAACTGACAAACTGAACATTTTTTCTTTCTTTTTTTCTTTTCCCCAGGGAACTCTTAGATGACACTGATTCGAGAGTTGCGTATTACTCTTCAGCTTTCCTATTAAAGGTCAGGACCTGCGTGGGTCTGCTAATGACAGTTTCTTGTCTGTGCAGTTGCACTTTAATTTTTTTGCTAATTCATGCGTGTTTTTATTTTGCAGAGAATGATGACAGAAAAGCCAGAGAAGTACCAAAGCATGCTTCAGAAGCTTATTTTTAGAGCTCAGCAGGTACAAACTTCTCCCGCTTTCCGTTATGAAATCTCACATGAAACCCTGGCAGTATAAGAACAATTCTTGTTTTAACATCTATTTTTCATCGGTATATGTATAATCATATCAGTTCTGCATTGATATAAAAGAGTAGTCTAGTTTTGGCATTGCAGAACGATGACACATGCATTGAGGGCATGGTATGATTTTTTTTTTAAAATCTTTTTGAACTAAAGGAGCGAATCGCATTGTTTAAATGGATTTTCCCATATGATGTTGCAAATCTTTGTAAACCTTGTGCTGTTTCAACGAACTGCAGATCAAACTCTTGTCTTTGAATTGCCACGATAGCCTAAGTGTGAGGACTTTTTTCTAGATATATATTAGCGAGACATTTCATTCAGTTTGGCATCTTTGTTTCCATTCTGTTTTAGCGGTATGTTTCTGTAGTGTATAACTCTTGAGTGATTTTGTTGCATGCAATGGCTTATTTGAAGTGGAAAGACCTCTGGATAGTGACCATTGAATATACTCCCACGTCAAGGAAATTTTTTGTTAATTTATCATGGTCTATTTTATTTTACCCGGATAGTCCAACTTTTATCTTAAGCAATGTTGCGAATGTAAAGACAGTGCTATATCTTTGCTGAATTGTTTGCGTTTTGTTGCTGCCCTGTAGAGCAACAACGAAAAGCTGTTGGAGAATCCATATCTTCAAATGCGTGGCATACTTCAGCTGTCAAATGATCTTGGTAGTGGGTTGATCTAATGACTCAGCTCTGTGAAAGTATTCTATTCATGACTTGGAGATGTTACAATGCTGGGCAACTTGATGTTGATCACTATTCTCTTGGTCTTTGTATGACTAGACTCAAAGCACCCATAATCCGAATATGCTTTATATTTTTAAAAGCATGTGAAATGGTCTTTGGAGATTAATCGTGAAGTTATTTCAATATGCAAAAAATTTCAATCAGATCTGACCATGAGAAAGATTGTAATTTGGGTTGTGGGAGCTCAGATATTAGATTATGCTGGCAAGCATGCTCCAAGATCAGCCAAAGAAGCCTGTGGACACTGGGATGAAGATTTTTTGAAAATGAGGAGGTGTCTTGAGGTCTGTTTCTTATATCTCAATGAAATTGTATATTAATGTGATGGATTGTCAATGAAGACTCCTGTGGCGAAACTTTTGAGTCTGGAGGTTTACTAATGAAAAGTATCCAGATGAGAGATGTTTAGGTAATTTTTTGAAGCTATTTGACTGATTAATTGGTGCCTTTCAGTCTGCCACCGGACTTGGCATAGCAAAGGATTATACATAACTTCAGGTATTCTGCCACCAAATTAATTAAATTGCCGTTATTTATGTTTATTTTCCTTGCGATTTTATACATTTTCTTCCATCCCTTTTATTAGTTAAATGATCTAATGATATAGTGATTTACTTGAATCCTTCTTACATCAACATCTAAATGGTTCAAACAATTAAAATCTGAATTTGTTAGTCACCAATTCATCATGTTGGCATTTTCCTAACTAGTGCATTTCCTTTATGGTGTGAAAACAGTCATCAGCAGGCGCTGCATTTGCAGAGAGAAGATTTTCTCAGACATCCTTTTTGGGGAATCCAGATATTTGTACAGATTCAAATCCTCTTGGCCTTTTTTTGAATATGGCCTCTCTGAGGGTGATAGTGATCCTGGCTTCTTTATCCATTCTTGGGTTATATGTGAGTTTTGAGTATGTTAACTCAGGGATTATCATTTAGGTCACAGCAAGATCAAACTTCATAATCTGTATTTTTGTGTCGATTGTGGAAGGTGCTGTATAATAGTTAATGATAGGGCATCAGTTGTTTTTTTCACCCTCAATACGATTCATTAATTTTCTTCACTCTCTACACGTGTAATTTTGTTTTCATTTGTTATTTACTACTACAATCGATGGATTGTTGTAAAGTTGCTGTTGAGAAGTTTGCCTTTAGAATGGCGAGCAGACTTCTGATTTATGACTAGGGAACCGAATGTTCTTAACATCAAGAGGTTTTCTTGTTTTGCCATCTTGTAACGTTGGCGGGGTATAAACAATTTTTAACATTCTCCAACTTATGCTCCATCCGTTTTTAAATAAAATGTTGTACATTTCTTTAATCATGTTTAGAAACAAACTCAAGAGTACCTAAATAACCTATTATAAAGATATTATAAATAATTCAAGCATAACTAACTCCTTTGAGTTCTTTCGAGATAAAAATACAAAATAACTTTGGCACTCATTTTGAGATACAAAGAGTAACTCGATAGAATTAAGTGCTACAATGAAGACTAACAAAATAGAATGTCAGTTTAAATATAACTAAGGTGCTTAAATTCAGATAATCACAATAATTAAGTTGTGGGAATGCTTCTTTTAGGCAATACTTGACAAAGCAGGCTAATACATGTCCAGCAACAACCATGTAACCTCAACTTCAGTTTATTTGCACGGCCTGCAGGTGGTATTTGTCCAAGTCAGCATCAAGATCTTGTGCAGATACCTTCTTCTCAGATTGGCCATGCCCTCGGTCATGTCCCCTTCCGCGACCCCGCCCCCTGAAACCAACCCTTCCCTGCTCACTGTGTCAAACAACATTATTATTAGTTAACATCAGAATCGGAATAATTATGCATATTAAAATTGGAAGAATGATGCAAAACAATGGTAAACAAACATTCCAAAATTAGCATAGTAAACACTTCCTTCAATTGATAGCACCGTTTCATAAGCATAAGCAACAATCAAAGATCAAACTAACTTTTGGCTCCTTTTCCCAATATAATCAGTTTGACCATATGTTGCATGACATTTACCACCTATAAGTCGAAATTAATTGCTACCTCCACCCCATTAATTTCACTTACCTTTACTTGTTTTTATTTTGTTGCACTGCAAGAAGTATTTATCAAAACTAAAAGAATATTTGTTGGTTTCAATTTGACAAGTCCAGGCAGAGCTCATCATCAGGGCAAATAGCATAAGGCATGTATAAAAAAAACGTTGGACTAGGAACACTATTGGTCAAGTCTGCATCATCAACTGACCATAATAACCACAACATTGGCTACAAAAATCTTGCCAGAGACCTCACAGAAACACACATGCAGCAATACTAGGGTGAGCTGCTTTGAGACATCTCAGAAATAATAAAATCATGTAAAAGACGAGAAGCCTCCTCAACTAACATCAAATAATAGTATAGGGAAGATTTTGTCAATAGATATGACCTAAGCTCATATGGTTCAACAAATAACTTTGATACCTTCTAAAGGCTGCCCTGGGAGGAACCCTGGGCTTCCCCAAAATACCATCTGCAATAGGCATAGGAGCAGGAGTAAAGAGATTCACTCCAACAAGTTCGATTTGCATTGGCTTTCCATCAAGCTGAACATTATTGTATCTCTTCATAGCTGCTAGAGCATCTGCTTGGCGCAAAAAAACGACTTCCGCTGTCCCCTAAAAGAGATAATCGATCTGTCACATGCACAAAACTTTCTTCAAGATAATCTGATTACCTAAACCAGCACACGTACCTTCGATCTTCCACTCCTATCATAATGGACTGAGTATCTTTTCAACTCACCAACCTCAGAGAAGAGAACCTGCAAAGGTCTTAATATATTTAATGATGTATCTCTTTCCATTTGATGCTGTAGTTACAATTATAGAAACAAAACATTATTCATTGAGGTTTAACAAGCCACCATGCAGAGCTAACCACGGCAATTTAGTCTATTGACTCCATTTTACTCCCATAAGTATTTTGTTGATAATATTAGTTAATCCATTAAAAGCAGTATATCTTCATATTACTGCTGCTACTCTGCCACCACAAGCATTCACACCATGGATAGTTGCTATCTCCTAACCCATACTTCATCACTGCTAATCCACCACCAGCGCATGGAAAACGCCACTGCCCCTGCTTCGTCCAAAACGAAGTTTGTGTATTTATGCACAAGTTTTTTTTATCCACTTGTTCTTTACAACTATGAAAGGAAAAGAAGTACATAGAAAAAGATGATTAATGGCTGAAAAAGAAAAATATATACAGAGAAGCCAATATCAAACTGAGATGTATAGCAATCCATCGGCACTTCTGTAGCCAGCTAAATACACATATTTATTTACATGATAAGCACACGAGGATGGGTAATATTGTAATAAAAACGAACACAAGCTGAAGATGACAACACTAAACATCTAATAATGCTGTCAAACTCTAATGAGTTCAGAAAAATAATACTCAGTAGAATAATTTGGACATAATTTGAATATTTATTGTGCAGTGAACATATCAATATATCATATTAAGATCATTCGTAAACCTGAACCTACTAACAGCAGATCCCAGTTGAAAATCTAGAGTCCCTAATCCCTATGTGACTGAAAAACATAAGCATGATCAAAGACAAAGAGCATCAGAATAACTACTTTATAACTGTGCCATCAAAATTAAGGTTGGTGAGGTCCCCTTGGTGACATCCCAATCGTTCAAGCATTAGATTTCTATAGTGAAAATCTTGAGTTCGAGTTTTATTAGGTTGGGGTGAAAGGGGCCTATGGGTTTATATAATGGAAGAGCTACTACAGCCTATTGAGTAGCTCAATGGCCCAGTGAGCCTCCTAGTGAACCCAATTTGAGGTTTAGATGCACCTTATTTGGGTGATGGTAGTAAATCAAACTCCATCTCAGTAACAACATAAAATCCTAAAGGATCTTGAAGGACAATCAGCCACAAAACAATATTTTATAAAGCCATCTTCCAATCCTTTCATGTTTAGCCATGCGAGTATCTTGAATAGAGCACATGTCAAACAAAAAATAAGACACAAAGCTAGGGTCATTCAATCATAGCATCATATAATGTAAGAGATGATGCCTACAAAAACTGCATCCAGTAATCCTTTTCACATACTATTTTTCTGAGTTATAGTGAAAACAGTTCTTAACAAGCTTAAAATAGTGACTTGGTAAACCAACAACAGAAATTCCATGCCAAAATGAACTCATTAAACACAAACATTTGAGAAGAATATGGGTACTGAAAGCAGCAAACTTGTACCTTAACATCCTCATTAGAAACACCATAATCTAAGTTCGATACATATAGCTTCGTGCCAGACTCCGAGTTAGGTCCTCCATTCCCTATCATTTGCTGCTGCAGAATTGGTCCTGGAACTTGCATTGGCATTGGCTGCATAAAATTCTGCAATGAACAAAAAAAAAAATGGATAACACAAATGAGTGTATATGTAACATTAACCTCTCAGAAATTAACAATCAAACTTGTAACTTAGTAGCTGATGATGTGAAAGAAACTATGAATTTGTGGGACTCGTTAGGAATAGAAACCCAAATGCTCATATTGAACGGATTTTCTAAGAAATCAAGTAGAATGCTCAAAACCCCACCATTTTTCTTCATTTTCTCAACAGCCAAACAATGGAGTAAGCTCGGTGAGACCAAATACCTGTTGGGTTGGATACGGGGCCGACCGGAAAGATTGACGATCAGGGAAGGTGTGAGGATCGGGGGCGCGGGGAGCCGGTCCTGAACCAGGTAAACCGCGACCTCTGCCTCTGGAGTGTTTACTGTTCTTGATGATGTCGTCGAGAGACATGTCGAGTCCTCGGGACATTTTGGTCGGAGAAGATTTGGAGTTGGGGTTTTGGGGACACGTAGGGTTTTGCAGACAGACTTTGGGAGGGAAAGAGAAGGAGAGGACGGTGAGTGACATGTATATTTCACACGTAGAACCATTCGGGTCACTGCTCTGAGCCCATTGGGCCTTCTTCGGTATCTTTTACTCAAAAGTTCATGTCAATGAAAGCCCATTGGACCTTGACAATTTATGCAAAAGCTTTCGTTTATTGTACTTGCAGTTACCAAATACATTCTACTCAAATAGGAAGTATGCTATTTGACGTCCGTCTTCTTCCCACTGACAAAAGCCTCAGTTGCTGAAGAGAAAGCTTCAGCATCACTAACAGTTTAGGTTTAGGTGTGATTGCGTTGCTATCGAGGGATCGAAAATGAAGAATCTGAAGCTTTACTCTGAGGTTTCATTGAACTTGGAGCTGCAGTCCAAGAAAGAAGAAGAAATTGTGCTGTTCTCGGCTCTCGATATTGAGCGGAACCTCTTGTTCTTTGCTTCGTCCGCTAATTTCATTTACACCACGCAGCTTTATTCTTTCCAGGTAAGGAAGCTTTTTATTTCTATCTGTTCATTGAAATAATTCTGTGCGAACGGTTTTGTTTGGATCAATCAGTCCAGTTCAGTAAACATAATTGATTGTTTTTTTTTTCTTGTATACCATTTGCCACTGTCATCTCTGTGAGTTCAGTTTTAACTGAGAAATAAGAACACTGTGATTAATATGATTTTTTTATTAAGTTTTTGAGTAGTGTAATCATTTTTGGGAAGTGTTTGTCTTCTGATCAATCAGCTAGTTCAGTGAATGTGTTGGAGAGGTTTGCAATTGCTTGCTTAGCACTTACAACTATCTCCTCCATGACACAGAAACACTTTTGGGAGGTAGTAGACATGATTCATATGAATGTTGCTACAATTTCAAATAGTGTCTGGTACCCTGGTTATGATTTTAGTTGTTTTTTTGGCTACCAGTGAGTTCTGCCCTTGTTGAATGAGGTTTGTCAATCAAATCGGAGGATGAGAGTGGGTAAGATCGTGAGAGCATTTGGTTGTACAATGACAGCAGTGCTGGTGAAATGTTTTAGATAAATTTGAAGTACTGGTGTTTTTGTTATATGTTTGATGAAAATGTTGGATACAAAGAATTGTGTGCAATTTGATATATGTCTGACACTAAATTAATGCATGTGCTAGAATGGAAGAGCGTGGAGCAAAACCTCATTATTTGCACAAGTCGAGCCCATTGATTTGGAACCTGGGGACTTCATCACTTCCTTTGATTATCTTATGGAGACAGAAGCATTGATAGTGGGAACTTCTATTGGACTTCTATTGTTTCATACTCCGGATAGTAATGCTACAGAAATTGTGGGTAAAGTAGAGGGTGGAGTCAAGTGCATTTCACCTAGTCCAGATGGCGATCTGCTCTGTGTAATATCTGGTATTGGGCAGATGCTGGTAATGACTCACGATTGGGATTTATTGTACGAGACTTCAATAGAGGATCTCCCTGAAGGTGTTGATGTACGTAAGGACTAAGGACCTTTTCCCACCATTCTTCTACTTATTTTCACCACTGTTATTTTGAATTCACGTGATATGCAGTTTAGTTTGGTAATAGCATTTCAGCCAGTGACATTCTCACGGAACATACATATAACTTTTATTGGTTGAAATGATCTATGTATTTGTGATTTGTTTAGGTCCCAATAATATTTGTGATTTATATCTTGTCAAAGGATCATCCTAGAGAGTGTTTCTAAGAAGTTTTGAATAGTTAATTTAGTTATGGGCCATTCTTTTGGTAAGAAGCATTGCATGGTGCAGTGCAATGTCAACATGTACTACCACACTCGATGAATAGGAAATGCATTTTTTTCTCTGTTGCTTGGTATAGATGAATTTTTTGTGCTGTTCTCTTGTTTCAGGTGAACCAGCTTTATGTTCCGGTAACATGTTCGAGAATCCCATTTCTTGGCGAGGTGATGGAAAATACTTTGCAACAATAAGTGGCATGTATGATTCTTCTTCTCTTTCTTCGCACAAAAAGCTTAAGGTTTGGGAACGAGATTCAGGGGTGTTACATGCTAGTTCAAAATCAAAGGCCTTCATGGGAGCAGTTTTAGATTGGATGCCCAGTGGAGCAAAAATTGCTGCTATCTATGACAAGAAAGCAGAGAGTTCGGGTCCCTCAATAGTTTTCTTCGAGAGAAATGGTTTAGAGAGAAGTTCATTTAGCATTAATGAACCAATGGGTGCAACTGTGGAACTTTTGAGGTGGAATTGCAGTTCAGATCTCCTTGCAGCTGTTGTGAAATGTGATCAATTTGACTCTGTAAAGATCTGGTCATTTAACAACAACCATTGGTACTTAAAACATGAAATCCGCTACTCAAGAAGGATGGAGTGAGGTTTTTGTGGGATCCAACAAAACCACTGCAGTTAATTTGTTGGACTCTTGGGGGCCAAATCACTATTTACAACTTTGTTTGGAATACAGCTGTCATGCAGAATTCAACAGCATTAGTCATAGATGACTCCAAGATATTAATAACTCCCCTTTCTTTTTCATTAATGCCCCCTCCCATGTGTTTGTTTAGCTTAAAATTTCCTAGTCCTGTTCGAGATATTGCTTTCTATTCCCAAAATTCTAAGAATGCTTTAGCTGCATATTTGTCAAATGGTTGTTTGTGTGTTGTAGAGCTACCTGCACCTGATACATGGGATGAACTTGAGGGAAAAGAATTCAATGTTGAAGCTTGCAGTTCCGAAATACCCTTGGGGTCATTTATTCATCTTGCATGGTTGGACTCGAATACCCTTCTGGTTGTTTCACATTATGGTTTTAGTCATAGTTGTTATTCTTCCCAAATTTCCTCCAGCAAGGACAAGGTTTCTATTTGCAGGAAATTGAACTTGTGTGTTCCGAGAATCATGTCCCAGGTTTAGCGACATGCTCAGGCTGGCATGCATAAGCTTCCAATCAAATATCTCTCGAGGATCTTGTTATTGGAGTTTCTTCTAATCCTGCTAAAAAATGTTCAGCATATGTTCAATTTGATGGTGGCAAGGTCATTGAGTATACATCAAAACAGGGCATGTCTGGAAGGATTACAAATCATGATGTTTTGAGTTTCTTATCTTCTTGTCCCTGGATGAGTGTGGCTCAGGTTGGTGACAAAAGACAGTTGAAACCTTTAATTTTTGGACTTGATGACATTGGTCGTCTGCATGTCAGTGGGAAGGTAGTATGCAATAGCTGCAGCATTCTCTTTTTACTCTAAATTGGCAGATCAAGTTATCACACATTTGGTTCTTGCTACTAAACAGGTTTTGCTCTGTATCGTTGATATCAGTGATATATTGTGTGGAGAATTTGAAACAAAATATGAGAATTTTATTCCCGTTACTAACAGAAGAAAAGAAGAAAATAAAAACTTCATAAGTATATGGGAAAGAGGTGCTAAAATAGTGGGTGTCTTGCATGGAGATGAAGCTGCTGTCATATTGCAAACCACCAGAGGAAATCTAGAATGTGTTTACCCAAGAAAATTAGTGATGTCCTCAATTGTCAATTCTTTAGTCCAGCAGCGCTTTAGAGATGCACTATTCATGGTGAGGCGGCATAGGATAGATTTCAATGTCATTGTTGACCATTGTGGTTGGCTAGCCTTTCTTCAATCAGCATCTCAGTTTGTCAAGCAGGTTAATAACTTGAGCTACATTACCGAGTTCATTTGCGCCATGAAGAAGGAGAACATTGCAGAGACACTTTATAAAACATGCCTCTCTATACCTCACCTGGGTGAAAATTATGATGGGCAAGCCTGTAATTTAGAGGGATGTGATGTTACCAACAAGGTTTCTTCAGTCTTGCTTGCCATAAGGAAGGCTCTTGAGGAGCAAGTACCGGAAAGTCCTGCAAGGGAGCTTTGCAGTTTGACTACTCTAGCTCATACTGATCCCCCAGCACTCGAAGAAGCTTTGGAAAGAATAAAAGTTATTTGTGAAATGGAATTATTGGGTTCAAATGACTCGTGGCGAAACTCTTTCCCTTCTGCTGAAGAAGCCCTTAAGCATCTCTTGTGGTTATCTGATCCTGATGCTGTTTATGAAGCTGCTTTAGGTCTTTATGATTTGAACCTTGCTGCTATTGTGGCATTAAACTCTCAACGAGACCCCAAGGAGTTTCTTCCATTTCTTCAAGAATTGGAGCAAATGCCAGCTCTCTTAATGTGCTATAATATTGACCTTAGACTGCATCGGTATGAGAATGCCCTCGAGCACATTGTTTCTGCTGGAGATGCTCATTATGCAGACTGTATGAACCTCATGAAGAAAAATCCTGAACTTTTCCCAATTGGAACTAAGTTGATCACTGATGTTGTCAAGTTCTTGAGGCCTGGGGAGATCATCTTAGTGATGAAAAATGCTTTGAGGATGCTGCTACAACGTATTTGTGCTGTTCCAGCTTGGAAAAATCTTTGAAGGCATATCGTGCTTGTGGTAATTGGAGTGGAGTGTTGACTGTTGCAGGTCTAATTAAACAACGCAGCTGGTCACTGAGGTATGTGAAGAACTGCAAGCCCTTGGTAAACCAAGGGAAGCTGCAAGAATTGCTCTGGAGTATTGTGAAGATGTCAACAATGGGGTTGGCTTATTAATAAGTGCGAGGGATTGGGAAGAGGCTTTGAGGGTTGCTTATATGTTCAGGAGAGAGGACTTAATCTCTGAAGTCAAGATTGCATCCTTGGAATGTGCAAGCATGCTGATTGGTGAATACGAGGAAGGCTTGGAGAAGGTAGGGAAGTACTTGGCCCGCTACATAGCAGTTCGACAGAGAAGATTACTTCTTGCGGCCAAGATCCAGTCAGAAGAAGGATCAGTGAATGATCTCGATTTTGACACGTCTTCAGAAGCTAGCAGTAATTTCAGTGGAATGAGTGCTTACAGCACAGGGTATGTCTTTCTATTCTTAAATCAGTTGTCATTCTTATCTAGATCTTTGTTTGACATTTTTAATTTTTTTTATTATGATTTAAGATTATGCAGGGTTTATGATTTTCATTCTTCAGTCCTTATTGTACATCAGTACATCCTTGTCAGCTTGTCTTGTATTCGTAACTATGTAAGCCTGGCTACTGTTGTGGATCTATGGACATCATTGGGCTGATCTTTTTTCTGTTTTTGACACACAATTATCTATTCCTTGTTTCTATCTCTCGTTGAATTTCTTCCAGTGATCCACTTGCTGCAATAATAGTATTCACCCTCAGGATACAACTTCATAAATCTTGTATCAAAATAGTAGTTTCGAATTGTGTTTCATGAACTTTTTCTCCTGTCCATTATTTTAATACCCACATCTAATAAGATTTCTACGTAGCTTATGAAACCCTGTACTAGTCAGCCCTTCATAGAATATTTTCTTCCTAGATTGTACAATGACCATAATTTAATACTTCTGAATTGCTACTATGAGAGATCGTTGATGATTTCCTTATTAAAGGTATATTAATATGCTTTAACAAAAAGGTAAAGTCTATTTACTAACGAATCGCGAAATGCTGAGGTTCTTAAATATGATTGGTGCATTTAGTCATAAGGAATTCGCGGGATCATGCACCCCTTTTCTAGTTATAACGAAAGAAAAATTAATATATTATATTTTATGGCTAGACATGCTGATGTTTTTTTTTCCTCCTCAACCTTCTTAAGGCCGAGCAACTTCTTCATAGCTTATGGAGCAATGTTTTAGGTTACCCTTCAAATTAAGCAATTCCTCAAATGATTTCTGCATAGCTTTCATGATCACATTAGTCTAATTCAGAACGGTGCATGCTTTTCAGTAATTTCTGCTTCCCTGCCCAACCAATCCCAAAGAGCTAGGTGAAGGAAAAACCAGATAACCATGTCCCAAAATGAGTTTCTTAGTTTCTATTTTGAGAAAAATTAAGAAGTTAGTGTTGTACATTTACTCTTGTATTCTCATGAGCATGTGTTATAATAAACTCAAAGGATAATAACTAAGTTATAATAGGGATACTATCCGTAATTCATGCATAACTAGCTTCATAAAAAAGAAAGAGTACACTCATTTTAAGACAGAGGGATTACTCAGTTCACTATGCATTGTTTCTTTGCCCCTTCTATTGCTACAAATCTTATGTGCCAAAGTTGTTATGTTTCTTTTAAATACGAAAATCCTCAGGAGCTAGTACCCGTTTTAATGTCTGGCTAAGGTGGTAAATACAACGTTTTATTCTAAATGGTTGTAATTATTGTGCTTCAAGTGGTTGCCTGGTTTCATCAACAGGACAAGGAAGAGATCTGCTGCCTCCATGAGTACAAGCGCGGGAAGCAAAGCAAGGGCCATAAGGCGCGGGAAGAAAAGTGGGAAAATCCGTCCAAACAGGTATTTTGGGTATTAAAGTTTCTACGTTTTTTCTACACTATTTTACAGCTATCTTCTGTGTGACTCATGGTTAAATTTATCTGTGACCATTTTAGCCCTGACGAGGAGATGGCTTTGGTGGATCATTTGAAAGGCATGTCTCTGACCACTGGAGCAAAGCGTGAGCTTAAATCTTTGTTGGTTGCCATTGTGATGCTTGGTGACGAAGAAACTGCAAGGAAATTGCAACGTGCAGGAGAAAACTTTCAACTCTCTCAAATGGCAGCAGTCAAGCTAGTCGAAGATACAATGTCTAGTGATAGTATAAATCTGTGCAATTCATAAAATGCATGTCCTTGAGAGTATGGAACTTGTGTTAACATTTAATTGGCCTTTCTATTACCTTTTGTTATAGCATCCAAAACTGATGAGCACGTTGCTCCTTTGAGTTTGGGCACTTGAAGCAAGGAAATTATCGATAAAAAGAGTGAAGAAACATTTAGAAAGAAAAGAGAGAGACAAGGAAAGCGCTCAACTATTTGAATGGATGGGCGAATATAAAATCGATAAAAACGGACCAGAATGGATTGGGGAATATGAAATTGATAATAGGCGGCGCAAAATCAATGAGAAAAACGGCCGTAGGGGATCACTTTATCCCATTCGTCGAACTAGAATGCAGTTTAGAAATTAGTTTTTTTTTTAATAGTTTGGAATGGGTTTTAGAGATAGAACTAGTATTCTTGAAGGTTAGAATTACTTCAATTTTTTTCATGTCAAATGATGACTCACAATATTATTATTTATTTGAATTTAGTTAACGGTGGAACAAACAGAGTTAATGACTTAAGTTTATTTGTACATTAAACAGTTCATGTATATATTTGTACAAAGTTGATGCGATTGAGCCTATTCGTACATTTAGATAAAGTTGGTGTATGAATGTAGAGTATGTCTCTTAAGTTGATAACCAATGAATCAATTTTTCTTTCCTCCTCTTTGATGTGTTGTTGGCTCCACCATTGACCGTGTTTGACCGACGTTGACCAGGTAAGTTTTTTTCTCCATCAAAAACACCCACATGATCTAGAACTCACTATTTTTTTTTTAAATGTTTTTTTTATTTAGTTGAGCTACATAACAGGGGTACTTTTCCTTTTTTAACCTAAAATCCCACCCCACCCCACCCGACGCAATAAGATTTGAATCCACGACCTCCCATCTGGAGCTGTGTGTCTTGACCATTGCGCCACCCCATAGGAGGCTAGAACTCACTATTTAAAGATGATCAAATTTTGGTTGACATAAAAACTACGAGCACTATAAGTGCAATGGGGATGAGATGTCACATATCATGCACAATGATATACTACAAGATTGAGATAGAAATGATGATTCTTTTTGTAAGGGTGAAAGATATATACCGAACTCTTTCATTGGAGTGTTATAACATAAATATTTTCAATACAATTTTTGTAGGTTCTTAAACCGTAAGGAAAAGTAAAGAACTTTGATAATATGGTCGTCCTGTTTTGTTTATGAAGTTGATTTAGATTTTAGTTTAGCTGTGCATCAACTTGAAACACTTCACATTTTGGTTCAGAATGTTTACTTTTATTATCTAATTTATTTTTCCATGCTTATATCTCAATATGTATTACATTCAATAATCGTTTTATTAATGCTAATTCTTTTTAATTAAGTGTTGGTGACCATTTACGCATGTTTGTAACTTCTTTTGGCAGCAAAAGTTGGGGAGAGGCCATAATTATTTGTAATTTTTTTGAGTCTGAACTTTATTATGAGTGGATTGTGTTAGATGACTATTAATTGAACACCAATGGCTCCTTCTTTTCCATAATAAGGTGTATATTTTCTTCTACTTTTCAATTCACTAGCCACTACCCTTTTGAGCAAACATTTTGGCCTGTAGCATTTTGGTTCCATCCAATGTTTATTTTATTCTAATTTTCTTCTTTCTTTTTTTGTCTTTTTTCTAAATTAGGACTAAAAATGTTTAGAGTTTTTATTTTGATTTTGAAATCAATTAATCAAGTTGAATTTTTTTTATTTGTTTTACTCTTAAAATGTTTAAAGTTTTTATTTTGATTCTGAAATCAAGTTTATGGTATTTTCATGGTTCATTTGGAGTTGTTAATCATTTTTTTTTTGTTGCTTTGATTTTATAATTTCGTACAAAGTTGAATTTTTTTTATTTGTTTTACTCTAAAAATATTTAGTTTTTACATTTACATATAACATATCCATTTCAATGAATTCTCAAATTCTCGTGTCAAATTTACAAAAATGTTGATGGGTTTGTTAATCATCACTAATCACTGAAAGTTTGTCTCAATATCATGGTTTGGATTGAGAAAGATGCTAATTACGAAAACAGCTATGGACTTGGGTTATATTCCAATCGAAACTGAATCGGAGAAATGTTGAGGTTTTGATCTTAGTGCAGCTTTGAATAATAATGTTCATCATTCTTTTCTAATCTATAAAATGATTTTAGGTAGTGCAATAAAGTATGAGACTCTTCATAATGGAGTTAAATAATGAATGATCAAGATTTAATGTACAGATCTAATGGTTTAAAAGTTGTTGGCCGAGAGTCATGAGCCACTAATTCATTGGCTTAGATTCATCTTCCAATATATATATACGAGAAAAAAGAATCTCAACCATGATTTATTGGCAGAGACTCTCAGCCAATAAATCATGGTCAATAAGGTGATGTCACGTCATCAGTTAACTTATACCCGCCTCAATGCGCCCCGTCCGAATCCAATTCGTTTGTTTCTTGGCTGAGAGTCTCAGACAATTTATAATGACTGGGATTCTTGATACTATATACATAGAGAGTATTAGGAATCTCAGCCAAGAGACAAACAAAATGGATCCAAACGGGCGGGTGTGAGTGTTAATCGCTGATGTGGCTGAGAGTTTTTTTTCCTCTATATATATATATATGTGAAAAGATGGCAATATGTATTTTGTGCACAAGTTGCACCATGCACGTGATTGTTGTGCTCAAAATGCCATTTCTGGGCATCAAATAACTTCAGCTGGAGAGCTCAAATGGCATCAATGAATAGTATTATTGAGGAATGAGTTTTTGTTTAGTGTGAAATGGAAAACCATAAATCAAAAGACAAATGTGATCCAAAAGTAGGCATTACTTGAAGCATAACTTCAAATTAATTGGGGCTTGGCCACTTATAAAAACCTCCATCGCCTCCTCACTCG
This sequence comes from Pelargonium nanum, assembly GCA_036897485.1. Taxonomy (NCBI): domain Eukaryota; kingdom Viridiplantae; phylum Streptophyta; class Magnoliopsida; order Geraniales; family Geraniaceae; genus Pelargonium; species Pelargonium nanum. The sequence goes on along the minus strand of JAYMTF010002401.1, from coordinate 195 downwards.
GCCGCCACCCTGCTCAGCCACCACAGCGTCAGCAGGGCCGGCTCTACTTTGCTTCAAATGAAGCAAGGGCTTTAGGCCCCCCAAAATTTAAGGCCCCATATTCTTTAATTGAAAAATGATAAATATTAAATATTAATTACATGTACTTTTAACAGTTAAGTTCATATTTAATTTGAGAAGAAACATTGAACTCAA
>JAYMTF010002400.1:0-18382 GCA_036897485.1 Pelargonium nanum | reverse complement strand
GTATTATTTAGGATTTATGATATATTTTATTTATTATTATATATTAATTAATAGTGACTACTAAAATTATTTGTTGAATTTATTTATCAAAAAGCCCCTCATTAAGTTTTATATTTTCATTGATGAGGTGACACAATATGATGCACTGATGGTGTAAAAGTGATTTACACCGACGGTGCGTCAAATACTTACTCTTATTAAAATTATAGAATATCAACCAACGAAAAAACTGAAACAGGCACGAATAAATGAACGGAATCGGATGGGCAAAGAGTGAGATCTTGTTGTAATTGGGTGATGAAAAGGCATGTATGCATCTTGTTCTTGTGCCCATAATTCGGATTCTACAAAAGGATGAATTGTGGCCACATCAAAAGTTCAAAGCATTAAATTAGTATTTAAAAAAGTCCTACAATTTAAGGCCGTTCTTTGGGTAAACGGTTTGTGCAAAGAAGTAATGTTACGAATGGAGCAGACCATGGTTGGCCTGAGTGGCTACAAGTGTAAGGAGTTGGTGTAAAAACGTTCTCTATAAGCATCCTTCTATTTTCCAATATTTTGAACCCGTATTGGTTAAGTAAACTAGTAGGGTCAAGTTATTGACTACTACAAGTACAACAAGACAAATGGCGAGCTATAACCTTAGATATTTCTTAAATTTCCAAAACTTGGGGATTTAAGGGACCACCATCTTCAATAATTTAATAATATCTTCCATATAGTTACTCTAACAATAATATCTAAAAATAATATCTTCAATTTTTTAATGTATAACTTAGGTGCGATTTTCTAATTTCTATATACTCGTCTGTCTTAAAACAAGTGTCGTATTTCATTTGTATTATCATTTCAAAATAAGTGTTTTTTTAAATTAGCTGTGAATGAATTATCAGTAGTCTAATTGATGAACTAAATTGATACATAATAATACATACTTTATAGAGTACAACTTTTAGTAAGACAAAAATTCATTAGAATTTTTTTATTTTGAGCTTGAAGATGATAAGTTGAATTTGAAAAATATAACTGCATTCTAATTGTTTATATACTCTACATTGAATGAATTTCAAGTTTCAAATGTGTATATAAGAGCGTTACGTAAAGTGGTTTGTACTAATATATTAAAGAGGAAACAAATTCAATCACTTCATATCATACTTCTAACAAGAGAAGACAATATATTTCGCTATAAACTTCTACTAGACATACAACGAACGGAAACAATATCTATGAGTGTGCAACAATATCTGCATTTCAACTGTTCGGTTTCTTTTTGATAAAGTGGTCCTATTTTGTAACCATATATATGTGAAGTGAAATATCTAGTTAGACCATCCAATATATATATCTTTGTCGAGTCAATCATGTCGACTATGGCTCTGGTTATGTGTATGAATATGGACATGTTATGGGCTGTGCCAGACTTATATTTTCATGTCTAAGGCTAACACAACCACTAACTTGATTTTCCTCAATCTGCCCACACCATTTCCAAACCAATTTTGGATCACAAAAAATCAATCTTCAAAAAATAAATGTTCTACTTTATATAATTTCTTTTTGGAAAACAGATTATACCTACACTTTGAAACAAACATAACTGAGTATACATACAAAAAAAATTAAATACTTGAGAACTTTTATTAGAGTGAAGACACAATTATTTTGAATGGAATTGAACACGTATCAAATCAAGAAGGGACAAGATGGTAGCTTTTGTTACAAGATTTTATCACGAAGAGTGGTATCTTTATTTCTTTTCTCAAAGAAATCACTATTAGCAAATATCTGCAGAGTTAGAGTTACAAGTATTAAGTCGATCCAAAACAAAGTTAATGTTATCTTAAGAGGATAAAACAACAAATTAAAATAGGTTGAATCTAACGTGAAATTGGTCAAGAATTCAATCACCTTATTTGTCATCCTATCAACCTTTAAAATGATCAAACCCTCAATGTGAGCCGACATCTCTTTGCACTTAAGGATAAGAGATCTTAATTCTTTAAGTATAAGAACAAATGCCATCATTAAAATATAAATCATCTTAAGAGAGTCTAGAATGTGCCAAAATTAAGAGGCTATAGTTTTTAATCGCGAGAAAAACAATGAAAATAAGATCAAACCACGAGCTATTAGACAATCATCCATTTTTGTTAACCTAAATAGTCCAACAATAGTTAATGAAAAATGATATTACTGAGAAGGTTCATTCTTGAGTCGATAGACTTATCAAAATTTTACTTAATCCAGACTTCAAAATTCAAATTGCTCGAAGAATGAATAAACACAGACATTCAATGTGACAAAACGTACCTTCGAAGAATATGATCAGTTGATTCCAAATTGTAAGAACATCTATGACATTGATACTCAATGCTTAACCCTCCATTAATAAAAAAAACTCTTTGATAGCTAAGTTCTTATATAACCACAACTAAACAAAAACAAAAACAAAAATCAGACAATTATGAATCTTACCCTTCCAATTATCACTATCCAAATGCTTTTATTTTGAGTCCGGGTTGCCGAGGAACAGCCAACATCTTTGCTTTGATGTCTCCTAAATCTCAATGAAAATTCTAGAAAAAACCACTTTCCAGTAAAATTTCAACACTTGTCTGCAATCCTCAAATCTCAAATCTCTGTCACTAGCTCATATCATACATACGATTCAGGGCACAAAATCTGATGAGCCTCTGTCAATCCTCTTTCTTTCCAATGAACATTTGACAGCAAAATTGATAAGAGAATTCTTGATTTTGATATTGATTTTTGAGAGAGTGAGTGGAGCCATTCTCATTCCACAAATTATAATTGAAAAAAATAGAAAGAATATTTAATTACCTTGTACCTACCTTGGCCAGATGGTTACGTATAAATGGAGCAACATAACATCTACATTCTTTTTTATTTTTTATAAGCTAGCGGTATTTTTAATTTATCCAACCCGAAAGTCCAATAAAAGTACAAAATCTCAACCCAAACATAAAATAGGGTCGGACAACCAAGCACTAAACGGGAAAGTAATGCTAAAACTAGAATCGATACAACGAACTAAGGATAATGAAAAACTCTGAATACGAAGCAACGTCTCTTCAATACCCGAGAACTAATGATTAAAAATCAAACCGTTTCGGTTAATCGAAATGTGCCATAAAGTTACTGAACATAGAGCCTCCCACAACTTTCGACCAATGCCAACTCCCATAAAAATAGATGCCCATGACACTAGGAGAGAAGAACAATCCTTCGGTAACGCTGTCCGGACTCCCCACCAAGACAAAATACAGGACCAAATACGCGATGTCCAAGGACACAAAATTAAGAGGTGGGAGCAAGACTCCAAATCTGTGTCACATAATTGGCAGCCACTATCCGAGTCCGCCGGCAAATTAAATATGGCGTCTAATAAGAAAAGTATTGTACGGGATGCTATTTAAAACTGTTGATCAAGAGAAACACTACATTTTGGGCGATGGTTACGTATAAATGGAGCGACATAACATCTACATTCTAAAATAATCTTTAGTCAAATTAGTAGGTTGATAATTTGAGTTCGAGAAATCAGGATTGATTCTAAAATATTTGAACTTAAACCTGAAAATGTAAATAATCTTTTGTCAAACTAGTTTTTTTTTGGTGAGTAAATTACATATTTAGGCTTGCTCGGACTTTAGTTACAATTAAGTCTCTTCACTCCTCTCTATTGGCATGTTTAGTGGGGATCTTCTTATAATCGATCTAAACATGCATTACCAATTAAGCCGCATCCATGTGTTTAATGGAGATTAAACATGCGAATTACACACAAAGAAATTGAAACCACGATTTATGTTGTTTTAAGCCATAGAGTCATTATTTTATCTAAGATGAGTATCTCTAAAACATTTTCATTAAACATATTGAATACATTTATAAAAGACTTACATGTCAAGCCTCCATAATTTGAGTACTTACTGCACAGTCTGCACGTGTATTCTTTTTCATTAAAAAGAGTTAGTTTATTAATATATTAATTAATCTTACGATTTTGTTTGCAGTGTGTTGTTTGTCCACTATTCCATTATAAAGTCCCATTAATTAATTAATATTATCAGACGAAATGTACCCGTTCCTTGAATTGAATATGTCCATGATATCAAAGTCCAATTGCGTCAATAGAAAAAGTTTCTTGAAAATGTGGCACGTTTATTCAAGATTCAATAATATGAAATTTAAAAATTATATTCTTAAACGTGGAGCTGAGTACGTAAATTAATCTATATACCTCATAAAGAGCAATACATAACATATGATTTCTTTTTCCTAAAAGCTGGTCCTGCTACAATATTTTATTTCATGGAGAATAAATACATAACATATGCATGTTGGTGTTAAATAAATAATGGTAAAAGAACATTTAAGTCTGGATTTAAAATGGTCTTCGACGTCAGTTTTTGTATATCTCAACATCTTTTCGATTTAAAACAACAAGAATAAACACGTTAAACTGTTCAAGTGTCCGATGTGGACTCCAGACGGAGTATAATAAAAGATTGAAGTATTTTAGCGACAGTTGGGGCAAGACAAGTAGAGAAACTGTCCATACAAAGAAATATGAATTATTGGTCCTATGATAATAAATATGCAGCCTTCTCTAATTGACTCTACGAACAAACCGTACATAAATATCTGAAATAATATTGATTTTCAGTTGGCAACATTAAACTTCTGGGACCAACAAAGCCAAGAAAAGGAGAATTGTTCTGTGGAGTCGAGCATCTCAAAGTTGAAAAATACTGAGCTTGGAATTTTAGAAAAATGAGTAGTACATTTATTAAAGGTCAAATATGTTATACGACTGGAAAGACCACTTGTTCAAATATTAATAAACCCATACTCTTCCCAGTCAATGAAGTTTACAAGTCTTAGCCTACAATGGGCCTCACAAATACTATTTTTATTGGGCTGTTCAGCCCATGAAGACCCTTGTGACAATATCATATGGCCTAAAACTAGAAACCCAATAGGCCCAAATAAGTATATATATATATATATATATATATTTATATATCTAACAACACCAAGACTCAAAACTGATACCAAAACACAACTTCTATATAATAGCATTTACAGTTTGATGCACTCAAATCAGAACCTCAGAAAAACCATGGATTTTGAAGAAACTCATAAGCTAAAGAGCAACCAACCATAGGAGTTACATATCATTATATCAATCTGGTCAGAAAAACCATTATTTTAGATCTCTCCCTACAGAGTGAAGTTGAGAGAGTGGAAACTGAAGTGGGGTTTCTTTTTCTTGGCCATACCCTCTGTGCCCACATCTTTAAACTTTTGCTGACACAAAATTCTTGCCACTGAATCCTTCATTGTTTCAGGTCCACACACCAACACTCCTATCTCACTCCCTCCACCACTTTCATTTCCAAACTTCCCAATAACATCTGCCCATTACATTGCAACCATTTGGTTAAAATCAACATTTTCTACTAGAACTAGCTATTGAATTAACAAAAGACTGTACCTTTGAAGTTTGGCCTTCCACCAAATTGGACTTCATGTTCCTCAAGACCATCACTTGTCTCAAATGTACCTACTTCCTTGGTTTTGGCTTGTTCTTGTGACACTTCTTGAACCTCTTTCTTCAGCTTCCTCCACCTCAAAATCACTCCCATCAGCCCACTACATATCATAGCTATGGAGAAGGAAGATATGATGATTATATCAGCAATCCAAGATGGAGTCTTTTCTTTAGGCGCCTTCTTTTCGTAGGGAATGAAGATATGGTTCGAGCATATTAGAATCACAAGGAACACGAGAGTGGCGAATCCGGCCAAGGCTGCCATCCAAGGCAGACTCTCAGGCCCATGTATGGCATAACTCGAACATTTCGTGCCAAAGTGAACTGTTTGTGATCTAGATAGCTCATTCTGCAGCAGTTCTTTCACTGTCAGGCTGGTTTTATCTTCTTGAGTCACAAAAATGCTAATTTTTAGGTGCCATTTTTGAGCTGATTGGTTCAGGAGTAGAGGTGAGATTGAGTTTAACAGACAAATGTATTCACACTTCTTGACAACATACACAAGTTGTACTTTAGTTGGAGACCTATATGATCTGTTGCTTCCTTGGATTGAACCAATCTCTTGCAAGATGCTTAGAAATGGGGTGATCCCAATTCCACCAGCAATCAGGAGTAGACTGTCATACCTGCAAAATATAGTGATCATTGAGCAATTAGTATTAAACCTTTAAACCATCAATCATTATCATATATGATCACTTTCTAACAACCATCAACGGGGCAAGTGGCTTAAGGCACTTGCTTCTCTTGAGGTCTCAGGTTTGAGCCTCGGTTGTTACGTTTGCCGATAATAAAAAAATGATCACTTTCTATACCTTAGGAAGTCCACTGTGGCAGGTCCATAAGGGCCTTCTATTCCTACAGGTATGCACTTCTTCATCTTGTTGGCCTCAGAGCTTAGCTCAGCATTTATCATCTGATACAAACAGTCTGTCCACCATCCATCACATTTGATTATCACAGACATTGTGTGATCATCAACATTAGAGCTAGAGCATATACTGAAGGAATGCCACTGAGTTTTTGATATGCTTGGTATCTTCATGAACATCACACTTGTTGGAGTGTGCTTCAATCCTGACAATAGTTTGTTATATTTGATAAGTAGCTAACTGGGAGGACTTGAAATATATATAGATATGTACCTGGATCTTTTGACAGAATAAGCTCTACAGCTTTGCAGGGAAATGCTCGGGCCGAAAGAATGCAAGTTTCAGGCCTTGATTGTATGATCCTGAGCAGCTTGTCAAGGCCAAAAAGAAATAACCCAGGGAAGATCATGTAAAAGTGGCGGTCTCCGGCGTGGAACAAGAAAAACACCAAGAAGACTATGTAGAGATGGTGTGTGTAGTAGAAAAGTTCAAACCTTCTCCTCCTTATTTGAGGAAGTGATGTGACCCAGATAACTAGGCCTGTCACTAGGGCTATCTCCCCAGCTAGGTATATCCTGCCAGTTTTTTGCCATTTCCACACCTTTTTGTCGAAGAAAATTAGAATTGAAAGATCAAAATACACAAGCAAAAGAAGGTTGAGGCTTAGAGACCTACCTCATCCTGAATGTAGTGACTGACACCCCAAATGAACAAGGTGCTTGCTCCATGAAGTGTGGCAAAAAATATCATTGCAGTCCCAAGCCAGATGTGATATTTCACTGAAGCTTCGAATTGGATGCCAAGTACCCGAAACAAGGACATTCCCCTCAAGATTGGTAGAAGCATGAGAGCTAGGCAAGCTTCTGATAGCAAACCAAAACGAGTCGCCAATCTTAAGTACTTGAGCTGCCATCTGAAACAAATGTGAAGATCAAATAATATTGCTACCATTCTCCTCCATTTGTAAGATTATCTTAGTTATAACCGAGGTACATACAGATTTAACTTCATTGTTTTGATTGGCACCAACTTCTTGAAATCATTTGAGATGCGGGTATAAAACGTCCACGCCAAAAAGAGGACGAAGAGGGACACTGCAAGTATCTCAGCAGCAGATACAACACCCAAAAGAGTGTTCACAACAAGAGGTTTTGAGAAAGATGTCATGGATCTCCTTGCTTGTCTGTGATCATTCAAAGAAACCACAACAGATCAATAGGTCATATACATATTAAAGTTAGGACTCAAATTCAATTTGCATAATTTTGCTTATATTTTACCTGATTCTTGGCTCCCTGGGAAGCAAGTTCAAGTACAAAAATCCGATCATAGCCAGAGCGATAACAGGAAATGTATAGACAAGAAAGTCAAGCCCTGCAAATCATGAGATGTACATAAATGTACAATAGCAAAATATCATGATACTACATAAATGAAATCTTGAATGTACCATAATATCCTAACAAGGTAGGTCTAGCTCTATCTTCTGCTCCTTTCCACTTGTTTGTCCATAGCCGAGTAGGCTTCAGAATCCACAGAGAAATCCAACCGGCGAAGACCAGAATCATCACTATTCTGAGAAGAGCAACAAGAAGAGCAGTAGTCTTGGCCATGTTTTTCACCAAGAAATGTTGAGAAAGAGTGGCTTTTTGATTCATAGGCACTTGGAGGAATATCTCTATATAAAGACACCTTAAGAAAGATGAAATCCACTCAAAGATCCTTTAGGAGTGCCTGTCACTCACATATCCACTTCCCTCATATAGTTGGTGAACATGATTTCTGCATAAATGAACTACAATATCATGTAAATAATGGACTCTGTCCATCTTATGATCATATTCTCCACTTTCAGTATTGGACAGTTTAGCTTTGGTGTGTGAAAACTATAATGGAAAATATGTAATCTCTTTTAGAATCTTGTCAAACATATGGTGCTAGCTAGGTTGGTAAATGCTAAGTATGAAGCTGACTTTTGTCTGCATTATCTTTCTTGTGTGATAAAACTCCCCCACCAATGCCTTGTAGTGGATTCTTGGTCCACAAGATCATTCATTTGTCTTAATCTCGTGAGAATTTTTTTATAAACCCATGTTTATACAATTGCTAATTTCCACAAATGGTTGGTTTAAGCCATCATGAGAACCAATTTGAAAGAGAATTAGGAATTGCTTTCTTTGATGATTGGATGGGATATTCTGTAGCTTCTAGTTGTAGAATTACTGCTGATAGTGGACTTTGATTTGGGAGTAGATAAGATTGAAACTAGCAAACAAAAGAAAAGCTTCAAGACAGCAAATTATTAAGGAGAAAAGGAAGATCATCTGTCTTTCTTTTTCTTTTCTTTGCATAACATTTTGACCATCATTGAGAGATTTTATATCACTAAAGCTTTAGCATGGATGAAAAAACAGTAGCAGAAAGTATACAAAACAGTCAAGTCCACTATAAAAAGACATTCCAAAATAGGAAGTGAATCAAATAATGTTGAATATTGTCTGTTTTGTTAAAAAAATTCAGGCAGCTATGACACTCAATGTGTCACACAAGAAAATAGCCTCAACTATAAGAGGAAGATAGGTGATTGTGTGAGCAAGATGGAGGTGACACTATACTATGAGTGTATGACATCAACTCATCAACATCATTATTATGAATATTCTCAATGGGGAATGGGATGTGCATGAATGTTCTCTCATGATGGACTGGGGGTCCCCTCTAAAGTATAGAGGATTTTAGTTGATCATGAGAAGTTTCTTTACAAATATGATTAATCAAAGTGTGGTGTTTACCAAAAGTTGGTTCAGCACTAAAACATGATATATATGCTATTATGAAATTTTAAAACTAATTCTTTAATAATGTCAACATTGAAATGAAAAGATGGTTAAAAAAAAGAAGAATGATCTCAACATACACACGTCCAGTATCCTTGGAAGTGGATTGGAGGTTTAATAGCACAGAGCTTTTAAGAGACTAAAATAATCAAATTAGTGCCATTAGCACCTTTGTTTATTCAAGTTTGACATAATGACAAGGCTGACAAAGATTAGAGATGTGCTTCTTAGTGCAAATTTACATAGAGAGCACAAAAGAGAAATTACAATAACAATAGTCCAATATCTCCTCTACCCACATGTCATAATCCGATGGATAGAAACCCTAAACCAATATTTAGTTACTATAGTCATCTCTAAAACCAAAATCAAACTTTGAGTAAAGGGTGGAAAGTTCAAGATTTGTCAGGTTTTAGTTACTAATTGTTTGACACTTAGTAGCTATTGATTCATATAGCATTCAAGTCACTTTCTTATATGAAAAATATTGAACTCGTTTCTTTCAACAGAGGAATAAAAACACTTGTCTGTTGCGTTTGACATTCGGAAGAATCATTACCTATTATTATTAGGTCTCCATTTATCATTTAAGCTACATGCAACATTATAAAGTTCATAATGCATCATTTTACCCTTCAACTAATAACCTCTTTTTTCAAATGGATAGGAATCGAACCATTTGATTGCTTAGGAAAAAAAATGAATCGAACCATTTATAAAAATTACATGGGATATATATAGCATTAGCAAACTATGACTAAATTTATTTATCAAATTTTTTTAATGAATCATTTAGGACTGAGATAAAAGACTTGTTGTATCAATCAAAAAAAATTCCATAACATTTCTCTAAGGCACAAAAAATCGACAAAGTGGAACTTTATTTCACGCGGGAGAGAATTACAAATATTTGAGTTGGTTTGGACAAATGATGCCCCACTCATTTATACTAGTTTTTTCTTCAAAAATAGACAATTGAGATTTACTATACACAAACGCTTTGAACAACTATGATTACTCATCTAGACAATTCCAAGATTTATAACAAAATTTACCAGACTTTATAATTCTCTAGAGCTTTACTAAATTGACTAGAACAGACAGCTCTTAGCTGGACTTCAAAAGAATTGTGATTCTTGTGCAGAGAATTGTGCTTAGAATCTTTCAAGATGCCATTTTAAGGACTTTTTTTTATAAAAAAACATCCAGAATTTTTCTTTCCAATGGGGCAATATATTGATATGTAACCCTACCAAATTGTTAATAGAAAAACTAGAAGAATTTGTTCAATCAATCTTTTTCTTTAACACATGTTTTTGTTCCAAACTTTTTCTATGTTCTGAATTCTAATCCTATAGTCAATTATATATAATCTTTAGTGAATTCAGAACTAGAAATCTTAAGCTACTAAGCCCTCCAAAAGCCTCTAGTATAGTGACAAACATATAGAAAAAAAGATGAGACTTGGAGAGTTCAATTATTGCTTGTAATCTCCGAAACAAGAAAGATGACCAATAGCTAGAACCAAAGAGCATGGGACTAGTCATATTACTGCACACTTTTATAATATTTGTATTGCATAAACATGTAGACTTTGGTTTTGCTTGAAATGTATCAGAAACTACAAAAAGAACTTTGAATTGTGCTTTTTGCACACCCCATTCAGAAGAAGAGTAGCAAATCTATCAATTTACATATATACATAGTGAAACAAACATTGATATTCATGTTACTAGAACTATAAGACTAATTTGACTTTGCTGATAATGCCATTTTGGTTGTTCTTGCTATGACTTTTGGTGGTATAAAAGTCGCATTTTGTGCGGCCGATACACAAAGATGCTTCTAAAATGTGCAAAGGTCAATCTCAAGGACTCAAAAACTAAACATTTTGAGTGGTCTTTTTCTTACAATAAGAAAGATGGTTTAGTGAGACATCCAATACAAGGCCTGCAAAACTTGACAAAAGAGAATCTCCTCTCTCTAGCGGCGTTGAGGGCAACGACTAGCTCTCTTATAAAAACTGCCAACAAATATTAACCAAATCTTCGCTAATATCAAAGTATCAAACCCTCCTCTCTCTCCATCTTTATATACTTTTAGTCTTCGTTCTATACGCGTGTGATCAAGACACATATGGAACAAGATGAGTATGTTCCGGTGGAAGCAAAGCACTATTACTTCAATAGAATGATGTATGCTTCCCCTGATCAGATTGTGGAGATAGAAGATGACAATATCAGCAAGAGCTTTATTAATGTTGCTAACAAAACCAGCATAGATGGAGGAGCTTGTGATGTATATGTTGCTGTTGGGAGAGATGACTTGCATGTTGTGAAATGGGCTCTTGATCATGCTGTCTCCCCCGGAGCTCGGGTTTTTCTCATCCATGTCTTCCCTACTCTCACCTATATCCCTACCCCAGGTACCACCAACATTTTCAATCTCCAAGTTCAATCATATCCTGCAAAATTTTCTGTCTTTTGATTTCCCAATTTTTGTATGTTGAATTTGGATTCTTGTTAGTTGGAAAATTAGCAAGAAGCCAACTGAGCCAAGAACAAGTGCGAATTTACATAAACGAGGAAAATAATAGGAGGAAGTGCCTCTTGGAGAAATACATTAGCTTGTGCAATGATGCCAATGTGAGTTTTTGGACTCTTTTCCTGAAGTTTACAGTTGTGAACATCCAAAAGAACTAAATATGACAAACTCTTTGGTTCATTGTCACATAGGTTCCGGTGGAGACAATGCTTCTTGAGAGCAATGTGATGACCAAAGCAATTCTTGATCTTATTCCTGTCCTTAACATAACCCAACTTGTGATAGGGACCAAAAGCCTACCTAGCTCAAGGTATGCTCACCTGTTTTTGGCTCCATATATAGACTTGTAATGAAGCTACGCGCGCAACCTCTAATTTTAGGCTTCGCCTTGTGTAGGCGATCAATGAAAAAAATGGCGAAAGGACAAGTTGTGAAGAAGAATGCTCCGGATTCTTGCGAAGTTACCATTGTCCATGATGGCAAGAAAGTGATGGAATGTCAAGAAGTGACTGAGATGGTTGCAGAAAGTCCTCGCAAGTCCGGAAATAGATTCTTTGAGTGTGGATGCTTCACAGGCAAGTCGGTTGCCTGAAACTTACATGGACATAGTCATTACAGTAATAAGCTTAGAATGGAACCAACTTGTATGATTTATTCTTCACATTTCTTATAAGTAAATTAACTGATAAACCAATAACAAGAACCATTTGAAACTTATATAGTACAGCAGATCAATGCAAATCATAGCAGTAAGTAGCTAGATTTGGTGGACACATGTGGCTTGTTTCTTGAAAAGAACATGTGGCTTGTTTCTTGAAAAGAACATGTGGCAAAACCAGCAAAATTCATGTAAATACTGCATAATCTCTGACTCTGAGGAATAGAAATCTTGATTCTGAGTTGTTCACATTGTTTATTGGAATTACTTGCTAGGAATCATTTAGTGGTCATTATATCACTTCTCTATTTGTCTTTTGAGTATCAATCTATTGAAATTTCTGACATTTTGACCCCATAAGATGCAACAGACTAGAGCACAGCAAAAACAGGTACAAAGGTAGCCATTTCACAGCTGGATATTATTAGAATGTATTATCATAAGATTTATAAAATTGTAACAATTATAACATGTCTTTTATAAAAGTTTGAGACTTTAATTTAAGAAGAGAAAAAAAAACTCTATGTTCCTCCCCTCAAGGCTCAAGACCCAAGAGCAGGGGTGGCAATTTGTGTTGGCGGGTCGTGTTGAAAATTTAGTATTATGTTAAATGAGTCAACGCGAACCTAACTCAGGTTGACACGATAGACACCTATAATATTTAGGTTCCTGTTGACCCGACTCGACACGACACGATTATATAAACAGATTTAGATTTGACATGACACGATTAGCTTATATGGGTCATTGTTGACCCGATTGCCTGTTTAAATGACCTTGACATGTTAATATTCAAGAACAAATATCATGTCTAGAAGGTTACACCAAATTATAAATTTAAACGAATTGGATAATAAACAGGTCAAATGACATGATAAGAACCTGTTTAATTAAACGGGTTACGCAGGTTCGACGTGAACCCAAAACAATTTTTAAACGGATTGAAAAATTGAACATGAACACGACACGAACCCGTTTAAACTCAACTCAAACTCACTTGACTTCGTGTTCACGGATTATGACCCAAAATTGCTATCCCTACTCAAGAGGGTAGTAGAAGTATACTGAAAATGTTGAAGGGGCAAAATAGTAAAACCAGCCACGACGGCCCCTCTATAAAAACCTGAAAACCCTAACTGCATCTTCTTCGCCGCTCCGCACCATCTCCGAGAGCTCGAAAATGACGACCCGCTTGAAGAAGACCCGGAAGAAGCGCGGCCACGTCAGCGCCGGCCACGGCCGTATCGGGAAGCACCGGAAGCATCCCGGAGGTCGCGGTAACGCCGGAGGAATGCACCACCATCGCATCCTCTTCGACAAGTACCATCCCGGTTACTTCGGAAAGGTCGGTATGCGCTATTTCCACAGGCTACGCAACAAATTCCACTGCCCCATCGTCAACGTCGACAAGCTCTGGTCAATGGTGCCCCAGGATGTCAAGGACAAGGCCTCCAAGGACAACGTTCCCATGATTGATGTGACGCAGTTTGGATTCTTTAAGGTTCTGGGAAAAGGTGTGTTGCCGGAGAACCAGCCGTTCGTCGTCAAAGCCAAGCTCATCTCCAAGACGGCGGAGAAGAAGATTAAGGAGAATGGTGGGGCTGTTGTGCTCACTGCTTAGGTTAGTGAGTAATTTTCGATTTAGGGTTTTATTTTGTGTGGCTAATTTTGTGTACTGGAACACTGTTTTGTGTGGATTTTGTTATGTTTTTGTGTTATCATTTGGTAATTTGAGCAAAGTGTCTTTTTTGGATCAATGTTTTAGATTTATGTTTTGTGTTTCTGTGTCATTGCATTTGATGTGTTCCTTACATGATTTTGTTTGTGAGAATGTGTTCCTTATAGATTTAGGTATGGTGTTATGTTGGATTTATGTTGTTAGGTTATGCTGATTGTGTGGTTGGGTGATTGTTGTGTTTAACCAAAGCATCTCAATTTATTTGTGTTGGAAATTTAATCAAATTTGATTATAAATGGAGTCTATTCCATTTACCCTCCATCTTCTTATAAGATACCCAATAAGAGGTCCCTGATTGCTCTATTAGCTTTCTAGATATTTCTCCTAAAGCCAAAGACACCAACTTTCAGTTAATTATGGAATTCGACACACAATTGGCAACCAACCTCACCTGATACGCATCAGACACGTATCCGTGCTGAATCGGATAGTATTTTTGGTGTATTGAAAGCGTATCCAAAAGTATCTGTGGCGTATCGGGCACGTATGAATTGGAAACACATGCTGTACCGGGCTCGAAGCCTCGAACCTGTGGCCTTAGCGTATCGGATGCGGACCGAATATGTATCCGTTTCATACAGTACGTATCCTTGGCGGATGCGGATCGAATATGTATCCGTTCCGTATAGTATGTATCCTTGGCGAAACGGAAACACATTTCTCAAGCGGATCGGAAACGTATCCTTTCTGTATTCGTGGCGAATTGATCAAGCATCCCATTGTATTGAAAGCTGATCTGTGGCGTGTCGTTCAAGGACCCTTGGCGTATCGGACACGCACCGGGTGCGGATCCGCGTTGGCGTATCGGGCACTATCCTGGGCGTAGTTGGGACGTATCGAAAGCGAGTCAAATACGTAATCATGGCGAATTTGGCACGTTTCTTTAGCGGATTGAGCACGTGAATTGCCCGTGTTTCTTTAACGGATTGAGCACGTGTCCTTGGCGAATTTCCCGTATTCAATGTGGGTCCGTGGCGAATCGTACTCCTTTGTGAATGCCAAAATGAGACAAACCACAAAATTGTAGTAGTTAATAATAGCTTCTTTCCTAGTTATGGACGCCATTGTGGGAAATTGTTAACTTCCTGAATCACCATCCTCTGCTAATCCTAAACCATTGATGTATAGGAAAATAATTAGTCATTCTAATTTACATCCTTAATTAGTCATTCTAGATTGTCTCATTTTGCATTCACATGTAAATATTTATACTTTACTACACATACAACTGTTCACATCTACACACTTAATAACTTCTTTTTTATCTTCAATTATTTTGATATTTGCAAATAACCGTAACATAGTAGATATTTTAATTTTCGCACTTTATTCAGTTGATTGTCACATGCATCTTTAAAATCTTTAGATTTAATATTATGTACAATCATGACGTGAAAGCAAACAGAGCTCGCGTAGTTGATATCTACTTCACATGAAACTACGATGGATCTCACAAGTGATCTTGAGTAAATGATTTATCATTTATTAGCAGCGATATTACAAAACAATCCACAACTTCTATAAACTCAAAATTACTGATATAGTTGGTATCAAGGTTTGGTTATGGCCGTGGATAGGTAATTAGATACTCTATCTCTCTCAAAATGACATTTGAATCTTTATTAAAAATGTATGAATTAACAATAATATCTCTCAAGTTCAAATACTTCAAATCCCATGAATTAGATACAACTATAGTACATGAGGTGTAAAGGAACAACTTGATGTTTGATATAGTCAAAATGGATTGATATTTTTTAAGATAGAACAACTTTTTTGTAAGTCGATTCACGCGGTTAGAACGAGAAAGGAGAGAAAAAGAAGAAGAGGGAACTCATCTACTTGATGGTGACAAGTTTGGCATGCTATTGGATTATTACATGTCTCCATCCTGGGTGGTGTGGCATGGTGGAACCATTTTTCTTGCTTTGGGCAATTGTGTGTTGTGCCATTATTTCAATTTTAAGGTACATATCCAAGGTAAGTACCTTTCTCTTTTTTCCCATGTTTCCTTTCCATTATGCTTGTTTTCATTGACATGGTGTTCCAAAATTTTGATAATTTTCTTGAGGAATGGCATGCATGCTTGATGCTTCTAGCTAGTTTATTCAACTCCATCTTCCATTCATGAAATTGTAAAAGAAAAAGATTGGTAATAACATGTGTGTTGTCATTTGTTGCTGTCTGAGTTCAATTCCATGGCATTTGCAAAGGCAAAAGCTTTCAGTTTTTGGCATGACATCATTTGCCTTTTTGATCCACTGTCTCTATACTTTACACATATGAATGATTTGATTGTACTGTAAAAATATATAATAAAAAGTGTGCTTATACAGCTCAACTTTAGTGGATTTCCCTATCATATATTTCATATTGGTTATCACTGTCTCCTACCTCTCATTTGGATCTGTGATTTGCAAGCTAAAAAGGAGAATATATATATGCACTCATTTTTGTTTATTTGTTGAGTGGATCAACAGTATCAACATCATTCATGGGTGTTCTATGATCCATAATTCATTCCTGGGAAATTCCATTGGCTAATGTGTATGTGTTGTTAGTATTTTATAATGTTTATTGATCCCATGTAGATGAAGAAACATTTCATTATTATTATTGCTAGGGTATGCTTTATTTTCTTTCTGAATCATACATTCATATATTTGATGGCCTTTTCTTTTCTTTTTCTTTTTTTCTAGTAAATTTGGACATACCTATAATGACAAGGTGGGGTTGAGCTTTGTAAGGACAAGTAATAAGATTCTTTGTGAGTACGATGTTGTTGCAACTTACTACCATAGATTGTGATAAAACTGTGGGTGGAATAAGCAGCCTAAACAAATAAATACAAATTAATATCTATCATGTCTAATATCCAGTGTTCATAAGGTTGAATTATGAACTTTTTTAGGTTTAATTTGAATGTTGTCTTAAAAAATATATAATAATGATAACATCGTCAGTAACGGTGCAACTTATAGAAACATTTTGTGACTGATTGAAACGGATTAAGTTTTTGTACTTATGTGCATGATACGAAAGTTTCAATGTAGTTATCTGTAAATTGGTTAAGGTGGTTTGCTTTCTTCTTTGAGTTCAAATTTTGAGGCCGACATTTACAATTTTTTTATCGTATCAAGCTAATGTGGGGACTGTGTTTTTAATATCGTTTGATGAGAGAATAGTATCGAAGTGTAAAACATAGATGTAGAGAGTAGGGGTGTTCACGGACGGGTTACCCGCTCCGTGAACCATAAATAATCCCCGCCCGCTTGTGGCGGATTTGGTAATTTCCAAACCGTCAACCGTCCGTGAAATCATTAAGTGTAGCGGGTTTTTTGTTGGCGGTTTCCGGGCGGTGTGACGGGTTGACCGCTACCCGCCCGTAGTAATGGGCTTGGGCCCAAATTGTTAAAAAGTTAATCTAAATGTAAAATAAAGACAGCCCAATATCAAAGTAAAAATTAAATTAAAATGATAGAGACCTTGGTTCCTACAGAAACTATCCTAAGTGGTGAAAAAACCATTAAGGAAGGATCATATTGCTTAGCCTTAAGCCTAGCAAATTGGTCCCACCCTAATGGTGAAAAAAACACCCTACCCTAATCTGTAGGACCAAGACTCTATGAAATATCCCAACTTAAATAATTCAGATTACAATCCAAAGTCAACAAACCAGCAAAGCAACAAACAAACAAATATCCAGTGATTAATTGAAAACAAAACAGAAGTTTATGCTTCAAACTTCAAGCCATCCATCCAAGTTGCTCCAAATCTCTCATACTTCCAGAATTCCAGTTCCAGATTCCATCAATCCTCTTCTTGATCCATCAATCCTCTTCTTGAAATATCCTCAACTCTGCAGTTAAGAACACAAAACAGAATCAGATAACAACATCAAATACAATAAACAAGAAACATAAAATGATAAACAGAAACTAATAAATATTAAACACCAACAAAATTACCTTTATCAGTGGCTTCTATCTCCCTCAATTGCTCCTCAAAGTTGATATGACTTGATGATTTGCGTATCCAGTCTTGAAGACATATGAGACACTCAACAATGCCGGTTGTTAAGGAACTCCTGTAGTCAGTTAAAACTCGACCACCAGTGCTGAATGCACTTTCTGATGAAACAGTGAAAATTGG